>OY796893.1:18953652-19205905 GCA_963680785.1 Diplosoma virens
CATAAGCAGCTGTCAGATCAAAAAATACGGCACCGGGCTTCTTTTTAGCCTCGAAAGAATCCTCAATGTTCTGAGTTAGCAGAACAACTTGATCTACGGTTGACTTCCCACGTCGGAACCCAGCCTGCTCTTTAGGGAGCAGTGGATCGATTAATGGCTCAACCCGGGCGTAGATAAGCCTCTCGAGGATCTTGTAGGGGACACGAGCAGAGATATTGGTCGATAACTCTTTGGGTCACCCACGGGCTTTGTTGGTTTTGATTCCTCTGATCAATAGCAATAAAAAATCGATTCACTGTAATTTCATTGAAAGGTAATTACTTCTTTGGTAACTTTATCATATGTTAATCACATCGCAGTACATTACATCGTCTGTAATTTAATTATTAAGCCTAACCTTAATACCAACTCAGTGTTGGATTTATTTTTTTGTTATCCTACATTCTTATTCTAAAAATTGTAAAAAACGTGCTAAAAAACAAACATTGTTAAAATCATAAAAAATGAAATAGAACTCGCAATGTAATTCAAAAAAATTAATTAATTGTATAGAAGTCTTTTGGAAGTCTCTTAATTAATTCTCTTGTTTGCGGTCTCTGTTTTACAGCGATGTTCCCAGTGAAAGTGATCGTGCTTATCGGCGAACCTCGTGCAGCGATTCTAATGAAACGATCACTTACACGTGGCGAGCACACTATAAATTGAGATCTTGGTAAATTTATATCCTTTCAGTCGTTTAGTGATCCAGTGGTTCGGTGATTTGGTTCAGTGTTGTAATTTTGAAGAGTGACTTTGTAGATCGCAAGCGAAACTTGGGGAAATTTCGTTTTGTGATTGCACGTTTGGCTGTATTGTCTGGCTGCATCGTCAAGTAAATAATTGTGTTGTTTACTTGACGATGATGATACAAATAATTGTGTCGTCAAGTAAGATGTTTTTTTTTTCCCCAAATTAGCTAGCTTGATTATTGTTTGCACTTTACCAAGTCAATTTTCACCAGTAATTGTCCTGGCTGTTGAAAATTAGCGCAATGCGGTCGTAAACAGCGAAGTACCAATGTGATATTGGTCGAAATCGAATGAGTCTTTGTACTTTTGCACAGTAATGTGTCATTTGCCTCGATGGTAAGAGGTCAAATTACCCCTGTGTGTGCATTTTCTCGATCAATTGAATATATTGCAGGCCAAAAGTGATTTTGGTTATATTCATTAAAGCAGTGGCAGAGTTAGGAGTGATTCCCTATACTCATCTTTTTATAGTAAATAATTGTGGTCGTTGGCTTGTGGAAGCCCGTGATAATTTAATATGTCTAAATTTCAACTTTAATATTTATAGTATAAAACCATAAGACGTATGTAAAAGCCAGCGGTATGATTGGGAAAGCTCGGATAGCTTTCCTATAGTTTAAGAATTAGAAAAGAGAGGGATTCGCTGTGCGTCTACTGTAAGCTTTTTAAAATTACCCAACATTTAAACACACAAAAATCATTTGATTAAGAAAAATCAAGACAACAAAATTACTGATAATGTGATCATAGGCGTAGCAGCCGAAAAAAATTTTGGAAGAGAAATATAGTTTTTTCCAAATTTAATGACGTTTGCCCAAATTATGATTTTTTAAAACATTACGGATATGGGAAAAAAATTTCTCTAAAATTTAGGGTGAAAACTAAAAAAAAGTCATCACTTAAAACCGTCTCTGATTTCTCGATTTTCGTCCCCAAAACATAGTGATCTCTAAAAAAAATTAGTAAAAAGGTCTTCACCTTAAATCTTGCTCACACGATTCCTTGTCGCAGACCGAAAAATTATGAATTTTCCCAAAGCCGCCCTCCCCCGCCCGGCAGGTACGGCTATGGATGTGATATATTATGATGTAACTACACTGTAGTCAAAATGTATTGTGATTTAATTACCGGATACCTAAACAATCATTTAAAATTTTAAATCAATCTCTACTTTTAGCCTCCTCAATAGTCAATGCTTGTGCATGGTAGATGTATACGTTCTATGCGTTTAAAGTACCTTTTCATTGAATATGGGCATCTATCAAGGCTTGGCTAAGATGCGCGTCAAAATCAATAAACAAAAAACTATACTAAGTGCACACACAAGGTATACATGTAACTTATTCACTTCCTTTCTCAACTTATTTAGTAAAGCCTGAGTCGCAATGCCTTTGCACATGAGCGCAACTTTCTCTTGGTTTTATCTTTGATATCCCAGGATATAATTTAGGCCTCCAAAATTCTTTTCACTCTTTTTTTACCACCGTCTCCATGCACGACCTTCACTTTCGGCAATTTTGGCACTGTGGCTCTCAGGACCAGTTAGACAAAGAATTGTTTAACTGACTTTTCTCCCCAAACCTATTTCCATTCAACAATCCTGACCACTCCACTTTACAACACCATTCTACTGGAAATGGCTCCTTTCTCGATATCAATTTTGTCTCTGTTCCCACAGTATTTAAACGTAAATGGCGGGTTCTCCCAAACCATCAATCGATTTCAATTACGATTCCTAATTTTCCTATGATAAATTAGTCTCCCATTTTCTTTTTTTCAACTATAACAAATCTCGCTGATGTGAACATCTCTCTCGTATCAACACCCACTACCTACCTAACTCTACTTTCACTTTTTTTTTCTATACGGACCATTCACAGCTTCACTAACCTCCTCGATGATTCTACCACTTCTGCCATTCCTTTTGGCAGTATCATGCCATAGCCTGGTGGTTTTTAGAAGTTGCGGAAGCCCGTGGGAAACAGCGAAAAGCTTTTCCATTGAAACACTGGTTTAAATAAGACTCTTAGAACTATATTATTATTATTTCAAGTTATACTTCCAGTGTGGTCTCTAAGGTATGTCAAATTTGTATCTCAAAGTTTTCTTCATACTCATGAGCTACCTAACTTTTCAAATACCCATTCTTTTTTTAGATTGTGAGCAGATCTTCAATCTCACTTCTCTATTCAAATACCAAATTCTGATGGAAAAACTAAACGTTCTCATAAAAACGAAATAAGGTCTGCCCTTTGCAATCTCCTACAACCCAAGTTCTATTCACCTTCTTCTACACTTGAACTTTTCCAAACTCTTCAACTCAATTTTTTCTGGCCCAGATCCAACTAGTTAAATCTTACTAATTTATTTGCCTTATCAGTCCACGATTCTCGTTATCTATAATCTATACGCACTTTTTTATCAACCTAGAAATAATCCATGGTAACCCCTATTCCAAATCTTGATAAACCATCTGATTCACCTTCCTTCTACGGTCCTATTTCTTTCATATCCTGCACTTCTAAATGCATTGAAAGAATAATCCTTCAATAGTTTACTTTTTTTTTTTTTTTTTAATCTACATGTAATTACATACTCAAATCCGTACAAGCAGGTTTCCGATCTGGTGGATCGACAAGACAGTTTCTCCTCTCGCATTCAATCGATGACTACTTCCACCAAGCTAAACCTACATAGAGAAATCGCTTAATTCAGTCTGACGTTTTACTTTTCTTTCTAAACTTTTTTTCATTGGCCTTCTGCTTAGTTTTACCGAATGATACGATCTTATCGTTCAGATCGCCGTTCGAAGGTTCGAATCTGTAATACTTTGACCCGTTCTTCTCGACTTCGTAGAGGCATTCCTCAGAGCTCAGTTCTGTTCTTACTTTTTTTTAACGAAATCTCTGCCTCTATCGCTTCATCTGTGGAAGTCTTCCTTTATGCAGATAATTTTGCATTTGAGCCTTCTTCCCAAAAGTTGATTGAACAATTGAAGCTGTCCAGTCTGTTCTCACTAAACTGGTGGAGTGATCCTCTAAATGGGTTTTACCTCTTAACCATATAAAATGCGAGTCATATTTCTATAGCCTAGACCCCTATCTATTCCATCTTAAACTGGTTTCCTTTCTCTTCTACTATCTATATCGCTGTTACGTCGTTCGCGTAAATTATTTAAGTTCTAGGTGTTGGGTCCGGGTTTCGAGCCAGCGTGCCTTTTGTATCGGCGCTGAATAATCAGCGCTACCTTTTAGTTGCGTTCTTGCGCGGCTGTTGGGCATAGAGTGATGCCACGTTGTTTTAGTAAGCCTTTTCTTGAGCTGGCTGTAACTTGGCATTTTGCACAGTCTTCAGATTGATTTGGCTGCTATATTTGTCCCTTTGGACGTTGTCTACTTAAGGTAGAGAATTTGCTATTTGATACTTCCTTTGCTCGTCCGCCCAACATCGTTGGTGAGTGTGTATTGTGTTTATGCGTTATTTAATGTAATATTTGTGTTATTGTTTAGAAAAACCGTTTCGGACTGGCGCCGCCATTATTGTTTTGTTTTGTGAAATAAAATTATAAATCTGGTGCTGGTCGTGAAGCGCGTTTGTGAAGAGTTGGAGGAAGGACGAGGCAGTTTGCTACTCCGTTAAAATCGCTTTCTAACAGAAAATGCACATATCACCCTGTATAGTAATCACATATTGTCTTTTATCCACTCCAACCTTTCTGTTACGCCTAAAAACACTTATGACCAACTCCAATCACCTTTACCACCAATCGCTGTCTTTAATTTAAACGGGTTCCAAGGCCTTTTTCCATTTTTTTCTTTTAGCGTCTCTATAAACCTCGTACGCGTCTCAGTGCTAAAACCTATCCATTTTTCATTTACTAGAATGGTAGATCTCTCATTTTCTGTCCTGTGACTATAAAACTGTCACCTTTCTCTCCAATTTCCAATCCCTTCAATCAACTTTGTTTGTTCCTTTCCGTATCTATTTTTCCAATCCCTGACTGACCACCAAGCTTTTCTTACTTTCTAATCGGAATCAAAGGAAGTTTATTATCAACGCATACTTGGTCACTCCTCTCTCAGTGGCAATGACTTAACAAATGCTCTTGCTAATTTGTGTGCCATATACCATCCTTCTTAGAGGAGTTTATTCTTCCTCGCTCTGATTGATGTTCTCTTTCTTATGAGCAAAAACGGGCACGGCACCCATCTCGCTCTTTGTCTTCACAAATTAGTTAAGGTGAGACTTCTTCGTCAAGCAACTGTCGATCAGAATAAGGTTGTAAAATCAGAAGAATTTTTCCGACTCCAACTTCGATTGCACCTATTTAAAGTTTCTCACTTCAATTCCGACTTCAGAACATGTTAAAATGCGACTCCGACTCTACCCTAAATGTGCGACACCAAAACCGTGAAGGCCTAATTTAGGGTAACAAAAAACCGAGTCTTCAAAAACAAAAAATTCCGACTCCGATTTTGACTCCGGGACACCTAAAAAAACGACTCCGACTCCGCTACATCGAAAAACAATTTCTACTGCTGTCTAAAACATAGGACTCCTGCAACTCGACCCCACAACCCTGATTCTGAATCACAGGAGATTTTCAATCTCGTGCTAGACTACCCCGCTTTTAACTTTCTACGCCTGGCCATCTTTGGTCACTCCATCTCAATTATAGAGTTTTGTCCCGTGATTGGTAGTGTTTCCACTGGGACTCAACGTAGTTAATCTGTAGCCTCTCCTTAGGAATAGCTTGGAAAACTCATTAACACAGCAGGTATACAAGTAAAGTGTACATGCCAAGTGTAGGCCTACTTAAAATAGAATTAAAATAAAATTTTTAATACGTTTAAGTCGGCCATTGTTTTCTGCCGAAAACAACGATTCCGCAATATAATGTTTTTCTTTACAATCAGTCAAACTTTTAAGCGTAAATTATTTAAAATGAACAGAATATAGCCTAATTTGAATTAAAAGTATTTATTTCAAGATACTTTGAGAGAAGTTAATTTTTTGCGAATTCTTGAGTTTATTGGAAAAGACTTTGTTATTCTGAAACAATCTAACTTTTTGCTGATAATTTTTAAGGTAAGAAACAAAAAAGTTTGAATTAACTTAATAGATTTTTGTAGGCTACTTATACAATATTTTAATGCTTTCTACATAAACTCATCGTCGTCGTCGTCGTCTGAAGGGCATCCACTCCAGGCCAGACACAAACAGGACTGGGGCCGAGGGTTTATCCTTTTACTACCCCAGACTGCTGCACTGCCTGAATCAGATACTGGCAGTGGTGTTATTAAGCCAGCATCGAGTTTCGTCATCCAAAACCGTCAGACCTCGTGTGCCATGTGGTGCCCGATGTATAGGGCACGCTGTTAGTACATGGTCTGCGGTTTGCTCAGAGGCGCCACACTCGCAATTCGGTGAAGGAGCGAGACCCCATTTCTGCATGGACGAATGGAATCGCCCAACACCAGTACGCAGGCGGTTGAGCTTAACCCAAGCTGCTCGGGGTAAGCCCATCCCAACAGGCCTGGCACTGGTCTCGGGCACAAAAGCACGGAGCCTGGAAGCATTTTCACAGTACTCCGTTTTCCATTTGTGATTTGTCCATTCAGAGGCGCGGATGCCAAGTATGGCAAGGTTGTCCAAGAGATTCCGCGCAGCTGGCACAAACGGGCGTCTGGATCTTAGTCTCATTTGGCGAGAATCTGAGGACCCACTTAAAAGACCATGCAAAATATGATTGGGGTCCAGAGATCCACGGTAAGCCAAGGAGAGTGTCGCTCCCAGTCGGCGAAGCTCAGCTGGCTGGACGCCCGAAAATACAGGTGGGTA
Source organism: Diplosoma virens (assembly GCA_963680785.1). NCBI lineage: Eukaryota > Metazoa > Chordata > Ascidiacea > Aplousobranchia > Didemnidae > Diplosoma > Diplosoma virens. The sequence continues at coordinate 18,960,282 of OY796893.1, forward strand.
GGTGGTCCGTTGGAGTGGGACGCAGACATCCAGTGACTATGCGCAAGGCGTCGTTCAAAACACTGTCAATGAGGCGAGTGTGAGCACTGCGACACCAAACTGGCGCACAGTACTCAGATGTTGAGTAGACTAGAGATAAGGTGGCTGTGCGTAGTGTTTTAGCACCAGCATTTCATCTCGAGCCCACGAGTCGCCTCAGCAGTGTGACGCGCGGGGATAGTTTTTTGCGCAATGCCACTAAATGGTGACGAAACGTGAGCGATCTGTACAGTTTTACCCCGAGATAAGTAGGGGTTGGACAGAACGGTAAGAATCTACCGTTGTTGTAGACCTTTAGCTCACGTTTGGCCTCTCGGTTATTTAAGTGAAAGACTGCCGTTACCGTCTTAGTGTGACTGAGCTTCAACCTCCAAGTCTGGAGATACGGTGACAGTGTGGACATGTCTTGGCTTAATGTCCCCTCCAAGTCCTTCCAGTTTCCAGAAGAGTGCAACAATGTTAAATCATCAGCATAAGCAAACTTTCTGGAAATCATGAAAGGAAGATCGTACGTATAGATGTTAAATAGGAGGGGAGCCAAGACCGATCCCCGAGGAACGCCGTTTTTAAGACGGCGTAGCCTGCTTTGCTTGCTTTCACCGGTGGTAAGGGTGAAACTTCGATTTCGGACAAGCTCCATGATCATTTTGACCATGTGCTTATCCGGAAGTAGTCTCAGCAGCTTGCAGGTAAGACCACAGTGCCAGACAGTGTCATAAGCAGCTGTCAGATCAAAAAATACGGCACCGGCCTTCTTTTTAGCCTCGAAAGAATCCTCGATGTTCTGAGTTAGCAGAACAACTTGATCTACGGTTGACTTCCCACGTCGGAACCCAGCCTGCTCTTTAGGGAGCAGTGGATCGATTAATGGCTCAACGCGGGCGTAGATAAGCCTCTCGAGGATCTTGTAGGGGACACAGAGCAGAGATATCGGTCGATAACTCTTTGGGTCACCCACGGGCTTTCCTGGTTTGGGGATCGCGACCACAAGCGCTCTTCTCCAGATCTTGGGAATTTTGAGTCGGCGCAAACAGGAAGAAAGGAAGTCACGTAACTAGGACTTCAAAGCAGCTCCGGCATGGAGTATAAGCTCGGGGCAGATGGAATCAGGTCCCGGAGCTTTACCTGGTTTTAAATGTTGAAGGGCAGCAGTAAATTCTCTCTTTGAAAAATTGTCAGAGATATTTACTGCGTCTGATGTTGTGGCCCTCCAAAGGTCAGACACTTCTTGAAAGACAAGTCGAGATGACTTGCGATCAACAGCCTCGTATTTCTCATTTTTAACCAGCTGAGATGCAATAGCATCGGTTGAAACGGGACAGTGACGAGGAGAGTGTCGTGACCTACCAGTAAGGTTGTTCAAAGTACTCCACGCTTTTCGACTAGAGTGTGAGAAGTCAATGCTCCGAACTGCTTCGGACCATCGATCCCTCTGCTTTCTGTCAAGCTTGGCAAGCAGAGCTGTAGCAGCCAAACTTGAGTCGTCTCCCTGAGAAGACTGCAGAAAGGTTTTATAGAGGGATTCACACTCTGCATCCCAACACGGAATATAGTTATTTCGATACCCGCGTGGGATAGTCTTTTTGACTGCTTTCTTAATGGTGTTACAGAAGTCCTGGAAAGCCGCATCCACATCAAGTAAATCAGGCGGCAACAAAGTCTTTGCGAATTTATTCGTCAAAGCAATGTAGTGACTCCATTTGGCCTTGCGGAAGTTCCATCGCTTAACAGGCATGCTTGGCACTGCCATAGCAAACCTTGATGGTGTAATAAGCGAAGGTCGATGTTGTGACCTGGGGAACTTCTCAAAGACACGTCTATCCGGTAAGCGACTGTTTGGACCTACGCTAGTGAAAGCTAGATCTGGGTTGGTGCCAGTGTTCCAGCGGCCGGAATAAAAACTGGCAGCGTCCTTGGCATTATATATCAGGGCAAGACAATTAATACTTGCCCAGCCAGCCAAGCACTCACCGTCCGGACTGTTGTCGTCATAACCCCAGTCAGCATGACGACAGTTAAAATCGTCAGCGTAAAGACAGGGGTGAGGAAACACTGGGAGATCCAGGGTTTGCAATCGCGTTGGCGGTGGTTTGTAGACGTTGACTATTTTATAGCCATCAACGTCCACACACAGCCACTCAATCTCCGATGTCGGTGGAGATTGGTCCAAAAGCGTGTATCTTAGTCGCTTGTGGACAAACGTGGCAAGGCCATGCTTCCTGCTTAAAGAAGACCCAGCTAGTTGGTAGTTTGGTAGCACCAACTTCTCTGCATCAGTGCAGTGGGTCTCCTGCAGTAGGATGACCAGTGCCTCAGACTGCATAGCGAGGTGATGAAGAACGTTCATCTTGCTTGCAGTGAGGCCTTCGATGTTCAGCTGAAGAATAGTGGGTCTTCGGAACTTGTTGGCAATGTGCCCTGAAAAGGGCAGTTTTATCCTGGCATTGCCCCGTCCTGAAAAGGACGTTTGCCGATTAGCAGACCCACACTGAACATCGGAATGGGTGGATACCCTTCCGTTTTGGTAGGTTCGGTTTCGGTCTGTCATTTTAAAGTCAATGAGCAGACTTACTCACGGCCCAGGCTGCGTGAAAGCACCTACGATCTGGGACATAAACTCAAATTCGGCATGAAAGAAAAGAAAATAGAGTTTTTAATTGTTATCAATATTAAAATAAAAAATAAAAAGATGCGGCGCAAATGCTTGCTTATATTAAAACACTGACATACCGATCTTGTATCGCTTAAACCTTTTTCTAGCTTTAACCTAGCTTTTTCTAGCTTAAACGTTTTGAGGTAAAGCAACCTTACTTCTTGTAATACAACGTTTATAAATAATTCATTACTATCTTTGCAAGTTACTAGGGAGTAGCTACAATGTACACTCGTTTTGTTGCTTCTTCCTTTTTCTAATTCGCAGCCTTACTTATTTTTATTATTAAATTATTATAGTTGCATTTTATTATGTGGCGGAGCAGAAATAAAAAAGTGAACTGTACTGAATTTTTTACAGTAATAGCGCTTGACCTTTTTGTGGTTGATATGAAAAACTAAATTTTTTGATGATACAATTACTTTCAAAAAGGAATAATTTTTTCTCGAATTTCAAATAAACTCATTTAATTTGAACTGAGTAAACTGTAATAATCTGTACTATAAGCATTCAATCTGATTTGGCTTACTAACAATAGCTCAACGATTTGTTAAACCAACTGTAAAGGAATTCTTAGTTACTAAACGACTAGTAGTAAGCATTAACCATTAACAATTTCAGTAACTCTTATGACATCATAATCAATCTTGGCACCAACCACAACTTGATAAAAAGTAGGTTACCTTAAACGTATCGACTATCCATTGTACTTTTAGGTGCATTCAAATGAACCATTTCATAAAACCTTTTAGAAAATTTTCATGGCTATAAATTAAAAAAGGATGTTTTTTTAAATTTAACTAATTGTCTCTTAGGAAGATACCAAAAAACTTTTAGCAAACTTGATTTGAATTTCATTTGCCTACAACTTATGTTTTACCGATTCACCGGTTTTGATAAAAAATCAAAAAAACGGTAAAAATCCAATCTGATTCCAGGATCCCAGAAAAACACCAGAAATTTTAAACCAAACACAACGAGCAAAAGATGTAAAATCAGCAAGGCAAAAAAGCATTTGAGCTTCAGTTACTAATTTTAACCAGTATTCAAAAGTAAACAAGTTGAAATTAATAATTATTACGTTTTCATAGTGCTTAACATAACTAGAACAATCATTTTTTTATATTTTCCTATATAAACTCGAATTCGCGAGAAAGACTAAAGCAACAATATAATCACAGTGATGCAATAATTTAGCCAAATAAAATTAAAATTTATGAATAATATCAGAGTTTCGCTGTATAAAAAATTTTAGTGAAACCTATAATAAAAAATCATAAAGTTACACTTATTTTTCTAATATTAAGCATTAGGAAAAAATCAATATTTTTGACAAAACCGGGAAAAAAGAAATGAGAAAATGCACTTAATCCCAGAAATGGAATCGGATTCGAAAAACCAAGTGAAGATCAAAAAAGCAACTTGTGTAAAAACTAATTTTAATCATCTTTTAAAATAAGAGGAGAGCTTTTTTGTGTTCTGGCCTGACCCCCATTCAGGGACGAAGGAGTTTTTTTTTCTGGGGAACGGGGCACATCAAAAAAAAGAAAATCTGTATTTAAAAAAAAGGTTTAACAAAATTGTACTTCGTACTACGATTGTTTGTTTTTAGTGATGATTAATAAAAAAACGGGGTCATTACCAGTGGTGGATATTGGGTGAGGCGAATGAGGCAGTTGCCCTGGGCCCCCTTTTTTGGCCCCCTCTCGAAAATAGCACATGCAGTTTCATATCGCTGCAGATGTTTTTCAGAGGTTATTATGAAGTCTGGACGAAAAGTGGGAAATACAAGATGGATTCGAGGTGAAGACCTTTTTTTTTAGAGAACACCTTGATTTTGGGAGCAAAATAGGGAGATCAGAGATCAAATTAAAGTGAAGACCTTTTTTTTTTTAGAGATCACCACGATTTTGGGAGAAAAAGTGAAAGACCAGATCAAAGCTCTTTTTCTTTTTTAGAGAACATCAATTTTTGGAAGTCCTTACCTCGGGCCCATGAATTTAAATATCCACCACTGATCATCACTTTAATTCAGTGTCCAAATTTTCTATTAAGGTCCTGAAAATGTAGTGATGTCTAAAAAAAGATTATCGTTTTCCATCGAGTCAATGATTACTACTCTTGACCTAAAATTAAAGGTGCAGAAAAAAAAAGGTGTCCATGGTTCCTACTTTTGTCTTGAGTTTAAGGTCCAAACAAAAATGGGGCAATTCGAAGGGGTCAAAAAGACAGGATGGGTAATGGCTCTTGCCTTTCCATTTTCGGCGTCCCCTGCTCCGATTTTAGTTTTATCAAGAACTTCTTCGTTATGTTTATGTAGGCCCTGTCAAGTAATAAAAATTTTTGAAAATTTGCTTATATTGCAAAAAAAAAAAAAAATCAAAAATTGGAGGACATGGCCATGTCCGTGGGGATGGGTTTGAGCTACAACATTTCAACATACTTTTCATTGTATATGAAATATTAGTAAGCTGAATCAGATACTCAGAAGTCACTGCTACATTGTATTAATTCGATGATATTTTGTTCATTTGTTGCTTTATGTTGTTTATAGAGATCTCCGTATTGACTTTCCCAATTGCATTCTTATCTAAAACAAGGAACAGTAACGTGACCAACAACAGCAATAGTAAGATCAGCAATTGCAGTTTATTAAACAGTATTTTGAGCAAAAAGAAGATCGATATAAGTGATTACGATAATATCTTAATAAAAGCTTAACGACCTTTTATTGGTCATTTTAAAAAAAGATAAAAACATTTTCCTTTTGAAATGTGTTTCAACCAGAGCAATATTATGTGTAAAAAACCGACCATTGGCCTACGTCTATGCTACTTTTTATGGTTACTTCAAAATTAATAATGCATAAATACCGCTTTAAACAAAGTCGATTTTATCGGAGTCATAAGCTTTTCGTGACGCTCTCATCAGTGGCAATTGCGTCAAAATGGGACGAACCAGAGAAAATCAAGGTATTTATAGTCTCAACAGTGGGGAGAAAGGTGCTGCAATCTCGGAAAGGAGAAAGGCACAATTGCACAGTGTGGTGCAATACAGTGTAATCTCGGAAAGGAGAAACGCACTATGTGCAATTACCCAGGAGAAACACTGTTACTCGCAACTTAGGTAAACAAATTCCTTTTGTTTACATAAAACCGGATGTTTGGTTTTGATAAAAGTTGCCTCGAGTAGACACAGATGGAACGAGTTGCGTGCCACAGCAAGAATTTTAAAACGTTTGTCGTTATACAGTAGTTTGCAGCACATTGCTCGTTGTCAAGCAAGTGTTGTCCTATGGCAGAGTCACAATCTGGATTGTTACGTTTTAGCTTACAGGATCTGCCAGGTTGAGATCGTGTAGGGCGCTTCGCTTGCTGTTGTAGCCATTTAGGAACATGCTGCTTGATTCTATCTTGTAGTCGCTGTGATGTTCGTCCTACATACCTACTGTCACAGTGCCACGAATATTCATAAACAACGGAGCTTTTCAGCGTGGTAGGTAAAACATCTTTGCGGGCTACAGACAACATGCGTTTCGATGTAAATACAACTCTGGTGGTAACGGAGCCATAGCAGCTTTCAACAGCCGTTTTGACGTTTTTATCAAGACCAATGGAAGCTTTCCCTATCCAAGGAACTCTCAAATATACGGGACACTTCTCAGGACCAAATCGTTTGGGCATAGAAAACTGAGCAATTTTTTTGGAAATGTTGTAGTCAATAATAGATTCAGGATAACCATTGTCCAATAGAATGTTCTTAATATGCTTAATTTCTTCGTTTAGTTTAGATTTCGTGCATATCATTAGTGCCCGGTGTACCAAAGTTGATATAAGGTTTGTTTTTTTGTTTAGTGGGACTGAAAGATTCCCAACGTAAGTACTGTCCAGTAAAGGTAGGTTTTCTATACACACTTGTTTCAAAACCGGTAGCTGTTCGTTCCACGTTAACGTCGAGAAACGGTAAGCAATTATTTTTCTCTTTCTCAAAGGTAAATTTGAGAGAAGGATGGAGACAGTTTAGTTGTTTGAAAAAGTTATCCGACTCTTCTTCATTGCGAAACATAGCAAATGTATCGTCAACGTACCTAAAATATGTGGAAGGTTTTGATTTTTGAGAAAAGAGTTTTTCTTCATAAAACCCAACAAAGATAAGGCTGGGCCTAGTAGTAAACCCATTGCAACCCCATCAGTTTGCTTGTACATGATGTCGCTAAAGCTAAACTCTACTCCAGATGTGGCACTTTTCATCAGTTCAATGAAGACAAGATTGTATGGTTGTATGGTTTACCCAAAACGCACAAAACAAACGTACCGTTACGAACGATACTATCTATGACAGGCTCATCCCATCATGAGCTCAGCAAGTGGTTAGCAAGCCTCTTGGAACCGGTATTAAAGGGTTTCTCCACCCATTGTATTCGTGACTCATTTACGTTTGCCGATGCTATTCAAAACTCTAAAGATGCTAACAATCTTTTCATGTGCTCCTTCGACATCTCAAGCCTCTTTACAAACGTCCCACTTGAAGAGACCATTAATATCTGTGCAGATGCCTTATATTGCGATGATTCGGATGCACAACCACTTATTTCGAAGGCTGTCTTCATTGAACTGATGAAAAGTGCCACATCTGGAGTAGAGTTTAGCTTTAGCGACATCATGTACAAGCAAACTGATGGGGTTGCAATGGGTTTACTACTAGGCCCAGCCTTAGCTAACATCTTTGTTGGGTTTTATGAAGAAAAACTCTTTTCTCAAAAATCAAAACCTTCCACATATTTTAGGTACGTTGACGATACATTTGCTATGTTTCGCAATGAAGAAGAGTCGGATAACTTTTTCAAACAACTAAACTGTCTCCATCCTTTTCTCAAATTTACCTTTGAGAAAGAGAAAAATAATTGCTTACCGTTTCTCGACGTTAACGTGGAACGAACAGCTACCGGTTTTGAAACAAGTGTGTATAGAAAACCTACCTTTACTGGACGAATCTTTCAGTCCCACTAAACAAAAAAACAAACCTTATATCAACTTTGGTACACCGGGCACTAATGATATGCACGAAATCTAAACTAAACGAAGAAATTAAGCATATTAAGAACATTCTATTGGACAATGGTTATCCTGAATCTATTATTGACTGCAACATTTCCAAAAAAATTGCTCAGTTTTCTATGCCCAAACGATTTGGTCCTGAGAAGTGTCCCGTATATTTGAGAGTTCCTTGGATAGGGAAAGCTTCCATTGGTCTTGATAAAAACGTCAAAACGGCTGTTGAAAGCTGCTATGGCTCCGTTACCACCAGAGTTGTATTTACATCGAAACGCATGTTGTCTGTAGCCCGCAAAGATGTTTTACCTACCACGGTGAAAAGCTCCGTTGTTTATGAATATTCGTGGCACTGTGACAGTAGGTATGTAGGACGAACATTACAGCGACTACAAGATAGAATCAAGCAGCATGTTCCTAAATGGCTACAACAGCAAGCGAAGCGCCCTACACGATCTCAACCTGGCAGATCCTGTAAGCTAAAACGTAACAATCCAGATTGTGACTCTGCCATAGGACAACACTTGCTTGACAACGAGCAATGTGCTGCAAACTACTGTATAACGACAAACGTTTTAAAATTCTTGCTGTGGCACGCAACTCGTTCCATCTGTGTCTACTCGAGGTAACTTTTATCAAAACCAAACATCCGGTTTTATGTAAACAAAAGGAATTTGTTTACACATTAAAACTTTTCAAATAACCTAAGTTGCGAGTAACAGTGTTTCTCCTGGGTAATTGCACATAGTGCGTTTCTCCTTTCCGAGATTACACTGTATTGCACCACACTGTGCAATTGTGCCTTTCTCCTTTCCGAGATTGCAGCACCTTTCTCCCCACTGTTGAGACTATAAATACCTTGATTTTCTCTGGTTCGTCCCATTTTGACGCGATTGCCACTGATGAGAGCGTCACGAAAAGCTTATGGCTCCGATAAAATCGACTTTGTTTAAAGCAATATTAAAATTCTGTACCACAAAGAAGCTCTTTACGTAATGCATAAATATGAATGTTGACATAAATACAATGTTGTAGTTCAAAGCAAAATAAATAACGTATTTGCTGGTGACATAAGTTGCTATGACACCTTTACTTAAACCTTATGAATACCGGTAAAAATGAGTTATTTTTGATGATTAATACCTAAATCAATAACTGACTATAACTGACTATACGACTATACGATGAGAAAAATAACTCATGTTATTTTTGTCATCATTTGTATGTTCAGGTATCAATAACCCTTTCTGCAGTACAGGCCGGTTTAAAAGCTGGCCTTATCTTGCGAACTGGTCTTCAACAAAAAAAAGTTGTGTATTATTGCAGAATTCTTTTAATTCCCACAAACTGCACTTTTTGTCATTAAAACTACTTCAATTAGTAAAAGTGTACCTTGAGAGGACGAAAATTTATCTGCAGCGTTCGAGCAAGTTATGCACGAAGTTGATAAAATAACTTGTAAGAAATCGATAACATACGGCCTACTACTAAATTGCTACGTAGCTTGAATTATTTTGCATCACCGATTAAACTGTAATGTAATCTTAATTGATTGTTGGACTTTGTTTCTAGATGAAAACAACTGAAACAGCACAAGTCCTAAAATTACAACTTGAACAAGCAACAGAACAATTGGAAATCTTGACTGCTGAAAACGAACATTTAAAAAACGAACTCAATTTTAAAGAAAATATATTAAGCAATGCACAATTAACGATCAATCATTGGAAAAAATATTCGGCTTGTTTAGAAAAAGATTTACAGGAGATCAAATTTACTTTTCAATACCTTCATCAAAAAAGCAACACCCAAAAAGATCAACATGATTATAATTTTTTGAAATCAAAACCAACAGACTACTCCTGTGGCAACAACAATTTAAATTTTTACAATAAAATTGGTGGAAATTATCAACAGCAAAATCAACATCATTATTACTGCAATTACCCAAAATATTACCAACCAAACTTTTACGATGTCGGCGACAACAGAAAAATTAATCAAGCAAAAGTACCGGTATGTAAAATGTATATTTATCAGTAGCGTGAACGAGTGGTTAAGAGCCCAGTGATTGTGGGCGACATGATCTTGGTTCAAAACCTACTCGCTCTATTCTTTTGTGTTTGTGGAAGAGAGACTTTCTAAATTCTAAAAAGTATAAACCAAAATTAAAAATTTCCACCAGACAGTAATATCTTGACATCTTCGGACGCAGGTCGGAGTAATTGCTTAATCAATGCTCTCTGTATAGCGCCTTCGATGCTTTCCTGCAAATCACGAAGATAAATATAAAAATAAAATAAAATAAATGCATGATGCAAAATCATGTAAACAGACGCTTAGATGAAAATAATCAATTATTTTAACAGGATACTCAACAAACACAAAACCAGCAACCCAAGAAACAACAACAACAACAACCCCCCCAGCAGCAAAAGCTACAGCAACAACAACAACAACAACCAAAGCTACAGCAAAATCAACAACAACAACAACAATATATACAACAGCAACAGCAACAACAGCAACAGCAGTACCAACCACAGCTAGAGCAACAGCAAGCTCAAAAAAGATCAAATATCAAAACCAGTTCAAGTGACGTAGTTTATGAAAATGATGTGGAAAGTTTAGTGTTTGACGATTTTGGAGAAGATTGTTTGATAAATGAGAGGGTTCGAAAACGAAAGCTTGATAAAACCCACTATGTGGTCACGTATGAAGGCATTGAGTTCGATTTGATTGACTTTTCATTAAGTAGAATGCGTGAAGTGATGATGGAATGTGGAGCGGCATGTACGATTGAAAGAAGGAATGATTTTTATAATTTTATGGCAAGCATGGTGGAACAGTTAAATAAAGATGAGTATTGGAAAAACAAGCACAAGCTGGGGACTTCCGAAAGTTGGTTAGAGCTTAAAGAAGACATTTGATAAAACTCGTAACAAACAACACCAAACAACACATACTTTTTACTTTGAATATGTTCCTTTACAATCTTAATTGACAATTTTTTTACATTTTTGAACTTAACTTTTTACTGTATTTTGAAATATTTTATCTAAGTAATCTATTTGTTCAGCCTATGGGAAAAAACGCATGAGGGTTGGTGTCAAAATATCAACTACAAAATATTAACGCTACCAAAATATTAACTTTTAATTTTATGCAGAAAATATCAAATGAGTTAAAACTTGAGGATTGAAGAAAAAGTCGTAATCTTTCACTTCTCACGCTATGCTCTAAAATGCTAAAAATTTACAATGGACCTATGAAGAGTCGAATAGTAATGAATGCATGAATATAGTAAAAAAAAGCACTTGAATGAACCCAACTGTACAAAAAAAAAAAAAATCGAAATTGCAATGAGAGCATGTGAGTAAACATTGCATTTTTTTGATGCCCAATAAAAATAAATTTAAACGTTGCATTTTTTTCCTACCTAATGAAAATACTTTTACAACATTTTTAATAATGATGACAAATGAATCAATCATTATGATAGAAATTATTGGAAAGTACATTTGACTGTTAAAATTATAGATAGGGGTAAAAAATTAAGTTTCACAGGCACTATCAACAATGATTTTATTGATTGACTAAGACTTCTCCTCAAGGAGGAGTAGGCGTACTCATTGACGTCTCTTCATTGGCGCACGCAATGTATATGACCACATGCATCACATAAGGTTGAATATCCGATTGGTCCATATTCTACTCCAACTTGATGAGCTGAATAAATAACTTTTACTCTGTGAGAATTACCAGAACGATCAGCTCCATTATGCAAGCCAGTTTTATAAAAAACCAAAAAGAGACAACCCAAGCTGCTCTTGGAGGGATATTTGTTTTTGAAGGTGAGAAAAAACAGTGGTACAACCTACTAGAGTTGTACCATCTATTTTCAAATAAAGTGTTGTGCTACTGCAACAACAAGAATGACTGAAGTGATAAAGGAGTGTGTGATATCTATTGTTATTATCACTTTTGTGTGCGGTTGCAAATTGTATTTTATATGTTATCATCAGTATCATATAAATGCTTAAGCAGATGAATAGCTATTTTACTTTTTTACAAACTGTTAAGATTCTAATCGAGGAGCACAACCACGCAGTTAATGCAGCTGGAGTGGCGGCAGAGAAGACACATAAGCAGGGTTGCCAACTCAAGCTTATTACAGTCCACCAAAACTCTGGGGAAGATAAAATAAATTCCGTTAGATTTTAGTTCATTTCCGCCAAATTTTAAGCTAAAAACTTAAAGTGAAATTGAATTAAAAATATACTCTCTTGTACATAAATTAAATTACACAAACAATTAAAAAGCACTTATACCTTTATTTTAAAAAGAAAAAGTTGATGTAGAATGCTGATTGTCTTTACCACATCCACTTTTAGCATCATCAAGGTTTTCTTTTGAATAAACAGCAAGCGTTCCAATTTTTTTTGAGAACATCATTTGGAAGTTCATAGGTACTACAACACTTATTGTGTCTAATCAAGGCAAACTTTATGGCCAAAATTGAGGAACACATTTTATTTTCCATTCTGTTTCTGAATTTTTTTTAAAAATTATTCTTAAAACTAAAAACTAAAAAGTAAATATTCTTCCACTTCTGCATTTGAATGAGGAAGTACCAATATAAAGATAGCAAATTATGAAAGTTCCTGAAATGGGTTTTCTCCAGATGCATCTTTATGTTGAAAAACCTCTGCCCAAAACTGCTCAGTAACTGTAGTATTTTTCCAACTGGTTAAATGAATTGTTCTGTACTGATTTTCAAAAGCTAAAATTGTCTCTTCTGGAATCCTCAAAAACTCCATTAGACTGGCAATTGGTTCCTTATTGGGATGAAGAACCTTATCAACAGATGACACAGATATTTTTTGAAGAATTTTTATATTATCTTGCAGTCTTTTCTTTGACTGCTTATACAATGATAAGAGAAACTTCTGACACCTATCTCTTAGTACTTTTTTTTCTTGTTTAGAAAGTTTGTTGTCTTCTGACAAGTCTCTGATCTTTTTCTCATATCTATATCTCAAGTATGGTGGTGGATTTAGAAATTCTTTTGTATTAGAATTACGGTAATCAAATCTTGATGATGGATTTATTAACTTATTGGCAATGGATTTCCGTAAATGAGTCAGGTCGTCAAGTAGCTTCATTTTGTCTACTACTTTTATTTCAAAGAGCTTATTAACTCGTTGCACTTCAAACAAAAAAGGATGGAGGAATAACAAAACAGCTAGGTTCTTCTCATCTTTAAACAATTCAGTCAAGATTTCTGCTGTGTAACATCTTTCACACATACTTGTCACATCAAAATGTGTCTTCAGCTCAAGCCATTGAGAGATAACCGCAGGCAACTGCAAGTCCAACTGCAGGCTCAATTGACAGCCATCTTGTTTTACAGTTTGCAAGTATTTTTAACTGAGATTTACCATCATTTATAGCCTCATAAAGATTTTTGTAGGATAACTGTCTCATGCTGGACATAGAAAACAATTTATATGTTTCTGATATGACAAATTCTAAGTTTTTAGACTTACTTTTTGAAGATGCGTGGGAGACTGCTAATTGCAAGGAATGACATAGACGTAAAATAATAGCAAGTAAGGAATTTCTTTCTTTAACTTCAAAAATACCCCATTATTTACTCCTACCATATCACTGGCATTGTCTGTGTCAATTGCTACAAGCTTTGCAAGATCAAGCTTTCTGTTTAATAATTCTTGTTTTAATGCATTAACAATTGCATCAGCAGTGCATGCTTCTAACTCAATGAGATTAAGAAATTTTGAAATGACCTTTTTGCTACTTTTACTAAAATATATCAGAGCAATTTTAAGTGTTTTGTTCACAGTAATGTCATTACACTCATCAAGAAGTAAGCTGTAGTTTCCATCAGCAATGTCTTCTATAAGGTTGTTGTGAAAATAAGGGCCAAGAACATTTTTTGTTATTTCAGAGCACTTATTAAGTGTGTTTTAACTTTCGGCATGATTAGGGTTAAGAATGTCTATAAACTAAAGCAACTTCGATAACTTTACAAAAAAAGCATTGGGATTTGGGAATTGTTCAAATAGCTTCAACATCGTGATGCACTAAAATTAAAAAAAAAGCTAAAAATCCGCTGAAGTTAAAAAAATAAGTTGAATTTTTCGCTATCCGGTAAATATCATATTTTTCCTGCCAAATGCTGTAAAAATAAGTGAAATTTAGCGAAAAATAAGCTAAATTGGCAACCCTGCGCGTAAGCGTCTACGAGATTTAGCGCGATTAATTAACGATGCGCCAAAAATCATCATCGCTACTGCCACTGCTAATCTTAAGGGACAGTCATCCTCAGCTGCCCTCCATACCGGCGATGAAACGTTCAATGCGTCGAGTTAGATCGCAATGGTCCAGCTCCTTCCACTCGGCTAGAAGACATTGCGTTCTTTCCCATTCGATTATTCTACCACACGGATAGGAGTTCCATCGTCATGACTACAAAGGCGACAAAGATCGGATGATTGTTTAAGGAACTCTATCAAACATCAACCTCCTGATGCAGATTCGGCATTGGTACGCCGATAGAACATTCAAGAGCTGTTCATCAATCTTCAGTCAGCTGTACACCATTTACGAGATAGACAGTGCAGATCGCATTGGTGTATGCTTTTCTGCCGAACAAGCCGAAGGAAACATATATCCGGCTGATAATTTTTGACTACTGTATAGCCCTTGTAGTATCACTACTGATTTTGAAATAGCTACAATGGGTGCACATAGAACAGTCTATTTTAACATCCGAAACAGAGGTTATATTTCTTACTTTTGCTAATGCATATTTGTGGAACCTCAGCAACAGGGTTTGCAACCTCAACATTCGAAGATAAACTGATTACTCTCCATGTGCTCGTAATAAGCTCTTTGGCATACGTTCGGGTCAACAGAGTTGTGGAAATCTTTGAGGAGCTGGTTGATTGCCAACTGGTTCCATCGGTAAATAAAACCCTGTAGGCACATCATTCATATGTTCACATGATGTAGAAAGCTTATGATGTCGTTATCCATCTGTTTCTCATCAAAAACCCAGAGCTTGATCAATTATGTAAAAAATACCTGGATCGGACGTCTTCAGCAACGTCAAGGCCGTCGGGCCCCCAATACTTTCTCTTCCCATGTGGAACGTTTACGATTCAGTCATTGTTGGCCTCCCTATAAGGCAAACAACTTTGTTAAAGGGTAGCACAAAAGCTTCGAGTCCCAACTAACCTCACACCATCCCACCACATGAGAGTCCTGGATTTTGTCAAACAGGATCAAGGCCCATCCAACAGATGCTGGCTCGCCGCACACCGCCGGCAAAGAAAAAACATATGTGAAATTAAGCAACCGTATAAAGAAACGTCGTTTTGCAGTACAACGCTGATGAGCCAGTTTTTGAACTGCCTTTGTGCTTTTGCACATAACGTTTCTTTTTGAATATATTTTTGAATTATTGGAATGCAGACTTTTTCATAAATGGTAGGCTGTTGAATAACATCGTTTTTTTTTCAAACTGTTCTTAAATATCCTGTCATAAATGTTATGTATTCACATTTTCAGTATAAAATAACAGTGTGGCGTGTTTATGCTCAAAGGAAATTTTGAAATGAAAATAAAATTTATATATTAACTGTAAAAATTTGTGGGTTTCAAATAATTGAGCAAACACAATTTAGGGAGAGAGTATAATGTTTTCTTCATCCATAACACAACCACATATAACAGCATAAATACATTCATCCTAACATAAAATTACTAACAAAATATAACAAAAAAAAAAAAAAAAAAGAAACCATAATGAACGTTTTCGGCTTGCGTCAGCCCTCTTCAGATAAATAAAATGATTTGAAGAAATAAGTACTGTAACGAAGTCAATGATCTGAATTACGTAATTGTTCAACAAATCTTTTTTTCGCACGCGTTTTTTTTCTCATAAAGGAAATTAATTTAAATTTAAAATGCAACCGCCAAAACGACAACAACAATGCCGATACACCGAGCAAATCCAACTGACACAAAATAATAATCTAAAATATATTTAACAAAAACGACGATCCACTCGCAAATAATTGCCGGTTGAGTTTGGGGTTATGTTTTTTTATCAACCAAGCTTCATGAATTTTGGTTTCAAAATTGAAATTACATTTTTTAATTATTTTAAAGGAATTTACGTTGAATTTGGTATTGGAGCAAATATCACACGATATGATATGTTCCTTGACGGAGCTCTCAGTATTCAACCGGAAACCTAAGTGTTCACCCACCCTAGTGCTCAAATGACGGGTTGACATACCGATGTACGTCAAGTTCGAATCACACGAACACGAAAACTGATAAATGATAAATTGTTTAAACTGATAGTGGATCGTCGTTTTTGTTAAATATATTTTAGATTATTATTTTGTGTCAGTTGGATTTGCTCGGTGTATCGGCATTGTTGTTGTCATTTTGGCGGTTGCATTTTAAATTTAAATTAATTTCCTTTATGAGAAAAAAACGCATGCGAGAAAAAAGATTTGTTGAACAATTACGTAATTCAGATCATTGACTTCGTTACAGTACTTATTTCTTCAAATCATTTTATTCATCTGAAGAGGGCTGACGCAAGCCGAAAACGTTCATTATGGTTTCTCTTTTTTTTTTTTTTTTTGTTATATTTTCTTAATAATTTTATGGTAGGATGAATTCAGCAAACCTTAAGTAGAATTCTCGGGCCATCAATACAATCATTGCTGATAATACTTATAAAACTTAATTTCAAGCCTCTATAATTTCCCATAATTTCTATCATAATGATTTATCCATTTGTCACTATTATTAAATATATAAATTCATTAAAATATTTTTATTAGGTATTGAAAAAAATGCAATGTTTACTCACATGCTATCATTAATATGTCAATATTGTTTTTTCTTGTACAGTGGGGTTTATTCAATTACATTTGTTTTAATATATTCATGCATTCATTATTATTTACGGTATACGGTATTATTTACTGTATCATCAAATCTTTTCTTCATCTTCAAGTTTTAACTCATTCGATATCTTCAGCATAATGTCGAAAGTTGATATAATGGTCAGTTGATTATTTGGTCGTTGATATTTGACGTAGTGGATATAGTTACACTTGGTATAGTTACACTTGGTATAGTTACACTCTAATACTAAAATTCGGTATATTAAGTGTGATTGATATTAGATTAAAACAATAATCTAAACATCACAGTTTACAGTATAGTTGAATGTTTATCGAGTAGAGCGACAAACAATGCCGTTTTTCGATTTTGATTTTGGACGGCAGAAAAGAATACATTTATACGTACATGTCAATAAGCTACACCAGAACGAGTAATAAAATTGATTTTTTTTATTTATTTTAGTTTATTTAAAGTTATTTGATGCGTTTTATAATTAATTAATAAAAATCATTTGACATAAAAAGAAATCTGATAGTGATAGCAGCTAGTTTCAGACAGTTCTTTAATAGTTTTTTTAGTACTACGAGTTTTTTATTCCATATTCGCAGAGCAGTTGCAAAAAATTTAACTGCCAGAAAATTCCTAGCTTTTATTTTTAGAAACGCTATTATAGGCCTATAGTGGTTGGATTTAAAATTTTGATCTGTAACTTTAGTTTTCATTTAAATGTTGCATAAATTTAAAAAATAATGCCTGACCCGAACCCACACAAAAAAGAAATAATATTACTGTTACAATTAGATAAAATTTTGCGTTACATTCGACCAAACAAAATATTTACAGCATATCTGTTAAATTTTTAAAGTGTTGATAATGTGAAGAACTTATTGTAATCATCATCATTTTCGGGGAAAACGGTGAATTAATTCAGTGTAGTTTCCTTTGTCCACTTGTCCTTTTGGGGTTGCAGGGGTAGTGGCTCGAGTTGGGATCTTCAAGCAACCCGATCTTTTGTAACTAGCGACAATTGCGCCGGTGAAATTTCAAGACGAGAACAGGGCCAGGTCTTCAGCATAATCCCATAAGTAAGTTCTGGGTCACCTTCTAGGCGTTTTGAGATTTGGAAAAGCATTTATTTGCTGCTTTGCTGTTTGTTCTTGGGACATTTGGTTCACATGACCATATCAGCGCAGTTGCGATCGTTCTATGCGGAATAGCTGCGGTTCGATGTTAAAAGTTTGAAGAATGTCAGTGCTTTTTACCTTGTCTAGTAGAATTTCTGCCGCCTGTACTCGTGATCTCATTCTTTTGGTCATTACCCAGCACTCATGACCAAAAATGATGATAGGAACAAAAGTCAATCTATAAACAGAAAGATTTGCTTCTGTACACAACTCTCGTTTCAGTACAATCGATCGGTGAAGCTAACCCATTGCTGCACTTTTTTTTTCAATATGGGTGTCTAATACGTTGTCCTGTCTACTATCAGCACTCGAAAAAGTGACTTCAAGGTATTTAAACTTTCCTGTCTTTTGGAGTGTTATTCTGTTTGTTTAGAAAGAACACAAACACAGAACCTCAGTTTTAGCCGTACTAATTTTCATCCCAGCGTTTAAGTATGCGTCAGAAAACCGATCAAGTACTTTCAAAGATTGATTTCATTCAAGCTTAACAATGCAAGGTCATCTAAAAACAACAGAGGATGAACATTACATTCCCAAAAGGGAGGCGACTACTAAAGAAACTGTCTCTGTCTATCTTGTCATTGTATATAATGAAACAGGAGAAGAGAAAGAAGACAGCCTTATGGTATTCCAACACTGACACTAAAAGACTTTGTTTTTATGCCATTAACACGAACACAGACTTCTGACTGCTTGTACAACAATTTAATTGCAGCCAATAGCTCTCACGTCATACTCCAGCAGTGTGCCACAGCTGGTCTCTTGAAACACGGTCATATGCTTTTATAAGGTATACAAAGCATGTATACACTCTTTGGCATATTCCCACAATTTTCAAAATTTTTCTGAAGCGTAAAACGCTTGCTTATGGTGGGTCTGCCAGGACGAAATCGGCATTGTGCATTCTGAAGTTGAAGTTCGATTATTTCACGACATCTCTTTTCAAGGTACTTTGCATAGACTTTTCCAGGAAGACTTAACAAAAAAATGCTCCTGCAGTTAGCGCACTTCTTCTTTTTTTGTAAATAGATGTTAACATACTGGTCTTTCATTGCTTCGGTACCTCACTAGTTTTCCAAGCAACACGAGTTAGAACACACAAGTCAGTCAACAAAAACCAAAACTGGTCATAATTTTTTACATTTCTGGTCGAATATCATCTTCACCAGAGACCTTTTTAGCTTTAAAAAAATTGATTGCTGTGTTCATGTCTGCTTCGGTTAGATAAATTTCTTCACCAATTGGTTCCTCGGCTGTTCCAAATGTTGGACTGTTACTGGATTTAAAAGCTCACAAAAGTATTTTTTTCAACAATTTAGGCTGCTCTTCTGATGTTTCAGTAGAACACCACTAGCATCCTTGATGAAGGTGGCAACTGGTGTTAATTTACCAAGCAAATGACATATGGTTTACCAAAATATTTTGTTTTTTAATGTGTAATCTGTATCCAGTGATGAGATTCAAAAATTCAAGGACAGGTTTTTTATATATATAATTTATTAACAGCGGGTTCCCGTATGATACAGAGATACCGAGATTTGGTTGAATTAAGAAAAGATTCGCCGAACGTCATGACATACCTAGAACGGGTTCGCGCAAACCTGTGTAAATTTTTTGAATTATATCACTGCCTATATCCAACTTTTGTCCGAATTCTTTCAATAACTTTTCTTAGGGTGTTCAACGATATTGGCAGCAGTCTCACGTGCTGCAGAGTACCGCAATAGAAGCTGCTCAGTAAAGTTGTTTGTTAACCAAGCTCTAAATCCAGCTTTCTTTGCACAGATAGCTTGTATAGCTTCTTTGCTCTATCAAGCATATAATTTCTTATTACCCATTTGACCTCCCACACGTTTACAACCACAACTAACAGCTGCAGATGTTGTGATTGCTGATTGAAATAAATTACACTCAGTATCATCGTCTTCACTAAAATCAGGGAGTTCTCTAAATAGGAAAGCAACTTTGGTCAAAAAAGTATATTTCACTTTTTTGTCGACTACTAACTTCCACTTTATTCAGTATGCTCTTCGTGCTCTGAATCGTTTTCTTGTTCTCGAATGATTCAGGCCTCTTAGAATGCAGACGACTGGGTGGTATACTAGGCGACTAGGTGAAACAGTTCAGCTTCTCTTTTAACACGAACATCAGTCACAGAAGAAGTTGCTGACATAATACAGAAGTAAATAATAAAGAATAGTAAATACATAATACGTTTTATTATCGTTTTATTTTATTGTTCTTTAACCCTAACTCTAACGCGGTTCATCAACCTTAACCCTAACTCTAACCCTAATTTTAACCCTAACCCTATTTTTTGCAAAATGTTGGTTCCTGTTTTCTTATAATTTTTAAGCAATTGTTTGTTCGAACTAATACGCTACTAAATTGAACAACTGCTGTTTAACAATAATTTTTGATCAATGGTTTTTGAACAATCGTCTGAATACGATTATGCACAGTCCATTGGTGGCACAGAACTGTAGCAAACATTTTCCGTTTTTGTTAATGTCAGAGTCTCCTTGTCTTCCAAAAACAACGTTCTATGTCTTGTTGTCAGTATGTAAATGTGTATTGAAATCACACAGTAGGACAATTTACTCTGCAGATGTTATTTTCTGTAAAGCAACACCTACTTCATCTAAGAAAGGCTGATACTGCGTTTCAGGGTTTGGTGCGTACACCTGCAAAATGTACAGTGACCGCTCCTGTAGCCTAAACTTAAGGAGACAAACCTTTCCTCCAAAAGTATTCCAATTGGTGAAACAGTGGACCAGGTGAGGGCTTATAAGCATAGGTGGGCACGGTACTTTTACACGGTATTTTTGAATAATCCAATTTAATAGTTATAACTATTAACTTCTCTGTCATACATTGAATTTCAATTGACATTCAAAAATAGTGTAATTCAAAAACAAAAATAAAAAAAATTTCAAAAATAGTTTTTTTATTACTATTATATTGGATAATTCAAAAGTGCCAAGTAAAAGTACCGCGGTACTTTCGTGCCCACCTATGCTTATAAGAATGCCTAACCAAACTTGAGCAAACATGGTTACATCTACATTTGAGTAGAAAAGCTTTCTGCTTTCATTCAGCTCAATAGTATCGAAGATACGACGCTTGGTAGAAGAAACTCAAAAGATTAAGAAAACTTACTGCAATCAATTGTAAAATTCTGGTATTTGGATGAAGAATCTTTCTTTACTGTGAAAAGCTCTCGCTGATAAATCTTTCCCTTAAATCGTAAAAACTTTAGCTTTGATAAACATTGGCGCTAATCGCTTTTATTTTTATGAAATTGTGCAAACTGTTATTCTGATAATCAAGAAAGCAAGCTGAAAGTCAATTATCACTTAAAATTTCAACTATAAGTCAACTTTGTGTGATGGTAATAAGAAATATTTGACTGCAATTAGTAAACGACCATAAACATTAAATGGTTTATTTGAGCGGATATTGTTCAACAACTGTTTTTGTTTGGACCTCCAGTCTTGTCTGAAATAAAACACAAAAGAATAGCCCTGTAGTTTTGAACCTTTTTGAATACATTACCACGTCTGCTCATTTTGTTCTTTTCATTCCTTTTTTTGTTCCTTTTAAAACTTTACATTCCTCTCTTAGTTCATTTCAAAACTTTTTATTCTCTAAACCAAATAACCTTCTCTGGTAGAACTATTTATGTTAAATAATTATTTTTTTTGGAAAGTCAAGTGAAGACGTGAAGAAAAGAAAGTTTAATGACTAAATTTTCCGCCACGTAAGGGAAGACCATTTTTAGTCTAAACCAAGTTATTCAAAAACAAAAAAGTAAGACACCAATAACAATTGTTACATTATTAAAATATACTTATTTTTTGATTAATTTTAACAAGCAACTCTATAAGATAAAGGGTACAAGAAGCTATACTTTATCAAAAAGCAATGGGTAAATATTTATAATAAGCTATCTTTATTTTTCCCAAGCAGTTAAATCAATAAAACAATCAAGAACAAAAATTAACTGAAGCTCATGATGTCATGCAACTTGAATGCAATAATATTGGAGTTACCACAACTTATAAGAATGCACATACGCACTAGGAACAAACTACGTGCAAAATTTAAGACAAGGATTGTAATTATTCTTACTATTTCTACAAAAAATGTTGATATAGATAGATAAATGGTTAATATTTGTAAATTAAATTAACAGAATCTGCTTACCATAATACAATTACAAAGTAGTTTGATCGTCGAATTAATTTCGGTTTTAAATTTAATCTATGTAAAATTGGACTTAAATAAATTTTAAAAGCAAAATTGCTACGAGTTACAGTGTGAAAGAGGGCTAAAAATTTTTTAAAAATAAATAACTACTGTATCTGAATGCAAGCGAATTCCAGCCAAATAAGTGCAAAACTTAATTTTCATTACATACCTAATTGATTCTTCTTCTCCTTTCGGCCTTTCCCTTCAGTCAGGGGTGGCCACAGCGTATCATTATTCTCCAAACCTTTTTGTCTTCAACATTCGTCTTCTTTGCACCAACTTTCCCATATCTTTTTTTACTAGATCTAAAGATCTTCTCATTGATCTTTCTCTTCTCCTCTTTCCGGTAACTCCATTTCCATAATGTTTTTTCCTACATACTCTTGGTCTCTTCTCATGAATGTCCATATTACCTCAGCCTGCCCTCCCTCATCTTCATTCCTAACCGTTCTACCTTAACGGTATTCCTGATGTACTCGTTTCTAATCTTGCCTTTT
The DNA here is from genome assembly GCA_963680785.1 of Diplosoma virens. Classification (NCBI taxonomy): domain Eukaryota; kingdom Metazoa; phylum Chordata; class Ascidiacea; order Aplousobranchia; family Didemnidae; genus Diplosoma; species Diplosoma virens. Next base: position 18,982,909 of record OY796893.1, read on the forward strand.
CTTGTCACTCCCATAGCAAACCTCAACATTTTTATCTCTGCGATTTCCATCTCTTCTACTTGTTTCTTTGTGACTGCCATCGTCTCAAGTCCATACACCATTGCTGGTCTTACCACTGAACTTTACACTTTTCCTTTTACTCTAGCTGGTAACCTCCTGTCGCAGATTACTCCTGATGCTCTTCTCCATCCGTTTCATCCAGTCTGACTCTCTTCTTTACCTCCTTCTCACAACTACCACTTTCTGGAACCGTCGATCCCAAATACTTAAATTCCTTTACTCTTGGCACTTTTGTATCTTAATTGTTTCGTCGTCATTTCCTCCATTTATGCACAGATATTCGGTCTTTGACCTACTTACTTTCATCCCTCTTCTTTCCAATGCATATCTCCAGGATTTTAATCTCCGCTCTACTTCTTCCCTGGTCTCTTTGCATATCACAATATCATCAGCAAACAGCATCGTCCATTATGGTTCTCTCCTTACTTCGTCCGTTAGCATGTCTATCATTGAAAATAGGAATGGACTTAACGCTGATCCCTGGTGCAGTGAAACCTTAACCTTGAAACTTTCTGTAGTTTCTACTGCACACCTCACCACTGTTTCGCTTCTCTCGTACATATCCTGTAGTAGTTGCACATACTTTTCCACTATTCTGGATTTTCTCATACAGTACCACAGCTCTTCCCGCAGAACCTTGTCGTAAGCTTTCTTAAGGTCCACGAATACACTATTCACAATAGCTCTCTTTGACCTTTCCTGTACTTTTCCATCAACATTCTTAAAGTAAACATGGGATCAATAGTCCCCTTTCCTGGCATAAATCCATATTATTGTTTGCTGATCTCCACTCTATCTCTTAACCTGGCTTCAATAATTCTTTCCCATTCCTTCATTGTGTGGCTTATTAGCTTTATTCCTCTGTAGTTTCCATAGCACTGCCCGTCCCCTTTGTTTTTATAGATTGGGATAAGGACACTCCTTCTCCATTCTTCTGGCATCCGTTCACCCATTAATAGTCTGTTGAACAGTCTGGTCAAAAACTTTATACTCATCTTTTCCATGCACTTCCAAACTTCTACTGGCAACTCATCTGGCCCAGCCGCTTTACCTTTTTTCATCCTTCTCAGCGCATTTTTCACTTTTTCTCTGCTGACGCAATTTACCTCTTTGTTAACCACTTCTGCTTCCTCTGTCCAAGGTTTTCTGTTATTTTCCTCGTATATCAGTTTCTCAAATTACTCCTTCAAAATTTTTTAATACTGTCTCCTAATTTACCATAACGTTACCGTTTTCATCCTTTATAACCCTCACGTGCTTTACATCTTTCCCTGCTCTGTTTCTCTGCCTATCCAATCTGTACAACTCCTTTTCACCTTCTTTTGTTTCTAATCTAGCATACAAATTGTTATACGCACATCCCTTCGCCATCGCAACTTCCTTCTTTGCCTTACTCTTCTTTTCTTTGTATATCTTTTTAGTATTTTCATCTCTTATTTTGTCCCATGCTTTCTTTGCCTCTTTCTTTTCTTTTATGCTCTCCTGTACTTCCTCATTCCACCACCATGTCTCCCTGTCTCCTTTTTGTTTCCCAAATGTCACTCCCAGTACAGTTTCAGCTGTTTTTCTAAGCATTTCTGCTGTTTTGTCTCACTCATTAGGTAATCTATCCTTGCCTCCCAAAATCCTGGTTACCTCTTGTCTAAACGCTTCTTGACAGCTTGTCTCCTTCAGTTTCTACCATCGTATCTTTGATTTTACGTTCTCTGCTTTTTTCTTTTTCACCATAAGAGCCATTTTGCATAGCACCATACGGTGCTGCTTTGCGACACACTCATTCACTATTACCTTACAATCGCACATTTCCTTCAAGTTCCTCCTTCTGCACATCACATAATCTACTTGGTTACTTTTTCCGCCACTTTTATACGTCACCCTGTGTTCATCTTTCTTCTTGAAATAAATATTGACAATTGCCAAATCCATCCTTTTCCTAAAATCCGCAACCATCGATCCTTCCTTATTTTTTCTTCTAGCACCGTACCTTCCCATTATTTCCTCATCCGCTATGTTTCCTTCACCCACATGTCTATTAAGGTCTGCACCAAGAACTATCCTCTCCTGTTTTGATATACTTTCTATCAACCCATCCAGGTCTTCTCAAAAATCATTTTTCTCCTCCATGCTGTTGTTAACCTATGGAGCATACGCACATACTATATTTTGGATGAACCCTTTTACCTCCAGTTTCATAGCCATTAGTCCGTCTGACACCCTCTTCACCTCCAGGACACTTTCAGCCAGCTCCACCCTCACTACTATCCCTATCCCATTTTTTCTTCCATCAGCTCCGTTGTAAAATAGTTTGCATCCACCTCCAATGTTCCTTGCTTCACTCCCTTTCCACTTTGTTTCCTGTAGACACAATATGTCTACATTTCTTCGTTCCATCATATCTGCCAGCTCTCTTCCCCTTCAGGTCATCGTTCTAATATTTAAAGTACCCACCTTTATGAGTAAGCATCTTTCTTTCCACACTTCTCGCTGCTTCTTCACTCGCCTTCCTCCTCTCTTTCTGCTCTTGTTTTTGCTATGTTTAGCAGTAGCATAATTTCCACAGGTGCCCTGCTGTGCGACACCTGAGGCGGTCGTTGGTAACCCGAGTCTCGACCGATCCAGTATGGATTGATGATTACGCATTTGTCTGTTTTTGCAAAGAAGTTTTAGGCCGGATGCCCTTCCTGCCGCAACCCTACTCATTTATCTGGGCTTGGGACCGGCATCAAGAAACACAGAAATGTGCCTCCGATGGTTGGGTTACATAGCTAATTGATTGAAAAAATTAAACTAATTTTAAAATGCCAAATCAAATTTAAATCACCGAAATATGCTATGCTTCATGACATGCATGTTAAAACAAACTAATACATAAAGCCAAAGCTTGGAGTAATTAGCAACAGTTGCCATGTCCACTAGGTGGCTGGAAAAAGGCTTATTTTAACGTATCTTAAAAAAATAGTCATTAACTAATATTTTTGTATTTTTCTCTTAAAGTTGTTTTCGTATATCTCGCATTCGATGATTCCTCTTGCATTTTCTCTAGTGGGCTTTGAAAATGAAAAAATAAAGTTTAAAATAAAGTGACCATCTCAATATATATTTCACCAAAAATCCATTTGCAAGAATTGACGGTTAAGCGTCGGGTTACGTTTTCTAATAAATAAAGTTTTAAGCTTAATTTGTTAAAAAACCCAGTGGGTCTGTTCAACCCTATTGGATGAAGATTTTAGGACGATTCTCGTGAAACGCATCTCAATTAAAATTTTTTAATAAGGGAGACAAGAATCAGTCCAAAATTTGTTAAAAACTTATTTATTTTAATTTAAAATCGTTTTCGATCAAAAGATCATCATCAGTTAACAATTCTATTAAGTCTGTGAAATTTTAAGAATAAAAATTAATAGAAAATTATTGAAAATTATTGATTAATGATTAAATTTAGTAAATGTCATAGAATAAAATAAAATGTACTCACTTAACAAAACAATTCTTTTCAAATAGTAAAGTAAAGACTCACTGTCAAAATTGTAAACTGCTAGTGCCAATTAAATTAAATAAACTATACAATAGTAAACATCAAGAAAAACAGCTGATTGCATATTAATAAAGGCGATTGTGACGTGTGAAGAGTCAAAAGTTGAAATACAAAATTTCGTAGTAATGTATATCAAGACAGAAATAATATAGTGGTGAAGTGAAGAGTGTAAGTGCAAGGTAGTGTAAGTGTAAGTAGGAAGTCTATTAGATGCCTCTATAAATATTCAAGTTACTATTCTTCCTATTCAACGTTGAATGCTTCTCTTTTTATTGTACGTTTCTTTTATATTTTTATATTTTTCTCTTTCTTCCTTTGTATATTTTCTCCAGGCATTTTTTCTTTATATTGCTATTAAAAAATTTTTTTTAAATAATACACTGTACTTACACTTCCTACTTACACTTACACTACCTTGCACTTACACTCTTCATTTCACCACTATATTATTTCTATAACAACATTCAAACTGGGAGGTCGAACAGCGGCGCACTACCTTACCCCACAAGACACATTAGGAAACGAAGCTTAGCTAGCGTGCTAGGCCAGCAATATCACGTGGTACTAAGCCGCCGACATTTACACACCCCATGATCTCATCAGGGGGTCGGATGCCTTTAAGAGTTAAAGAACAATATAGTTCAGGTGGGGTCAAATTTTTATCTTATTGTGTCTTATCAATGAGCAGCTTACAATGCTTTTACCATTTTTTACCTAGCTTTTTTCTGGTTAAAAAGTCTAATACTTGACCCCAATTTTTTTAACCTACACATCAATGGTGCGCCCACAGTTTAAGAGCTCATGCCTTAACTCAAACGCGCTTTTGCCGTAAAAGCAACCGAGCAATCAACACGCTAGTGAGATGACGGTTAGTAGCTCGTTGATTGAATGTCAGCTGCAAGCTTGATAACTGCGCAAAAACTTAAAATCGGTTTAATGTAATCTAAAAATTTCATTTTCATACTTGACTTTTAAAAGTTAGACGCAAAAATGTTTTCATTTGCGTCAAAATCTTTATGAGTAGGTGATTAATTCCTAGAAAACGTTTTTTCACAGTTCAATAAAAATTTAATTCAACTTTATTAAGTTTACTCCAATAATAGTTGTTACCAATTAATGTTCTTGAATTATGTTGTTCAATGCTGGAATGAAATATTTTTTATGTTAATTATGAAGTTATAACTAGAAGATTTTAAACTGCTCTCATTAGAATAAAAAACCTTAAATTTTGCAATTATTGTAATTTATTATAATTAACGTTTGATAAAATGATTTCGCTGTTAGTCGTGATAGTTTTATAGGAAAAGAGAAGCAACACTTTAATAAATTTAAATTGTAAAATTACTATATAAGGACAGTTTTTGGATGTAAGGTGTTTACAATCAATATAAACAACCTGAAGTTACTCACGAGTACAATGCGGAAAGTTTTTGTAATCTTGATAAACTTTAGCCTTGGTGGAGTCTTTACAGTCGGTGATGGATAGAATCTTAAAAAATGACTTTTATAGTATATTTTTGACTATTTATTGGATTCTTGGATAAAATTGCTACAAAGTTACAAATAAGGATTCAGTTATAAGAGACTTCAATTATGCCCTGAATTCACCCGAACAAGTTTGAGCCTCTGAAGCCTTTCAAGAATCTTTGGATTAATCGGATGATAGTGAGTGCCCGGTTCATCAAATCTTGTCAACTACGCAATCATAGACTGAGTCGCTTTGAAGAGAGAAAGCAAACGGCCGGTGAAAATTTTGATTCATTTCTAATTGCGATTAAAACTTGGGCGAGAGACGCAGACTTGTGCAATGAATGTTTAAGCTTTTGAAGAAAATCGCCTTTCAAAAAATGTGGTAAAACATTTAACACCAAAATTACGAGTGCAAAGAACATCTGATTAAATGTAAAAAAAGGTGTAAACGAGTGTTTAAATCACGCGTTGGCAAAAAAAATCCTAATCTATATATTAAACATTACAATATAGCATTTACTAATTCAATCTACAAGTTTTATGAAAAGATTTATAAATTTTTAATGTAGGCTATAGAATTTGCAATCGATTATAAAGATTTTTTATAACTAAATATCTTCAAGTAGCAACATAATCCTGTACATGTTAAACTCGGGAGCGTATGCAAGCCGTATCGGTAAAATTTTAACCCAAAAATTTGCCGCAGGCACCAATCTGGTCAGCAAACAAAAGACTTTTTGTTTTGTCTTCACTTGGATTTCAATCAAATATCTTAAAATTTCTCTTATTAGGTTTTAAATCTGGCCCCTCAGATTTAGCGTCTTTTAAAATTGTACATAAAAACCAAAGTAAAGACCATGAAAAAAATGGGAGGCAAAACTTGGCCGCGCAGTGACTTACGTAAACTCTTTCTCAATTTTATTCTGAAAACGGAAGACAAAAAAGAAGATCAGTATCCAATTACATGTTGTTTTCGTGGATGAAATCTAGTTTTAAATTGATTAATATTTCGATTTTGTATTAAACACTTGATAAAAAATTTTTTAAAAGACTTCGCGGACCGTGAGTTTGACATGCCTGCTGTAAATTGTTCTGCAGGCTACAAACCAACGACAAAATTTAAAATAAAACTTATAAAAATTTATCATAACAGCATTTCTAATTGACATTGCTATAAAAAATCTTAATTTATTTAAATACAATTAAATATTGTTAAAATGGGTTTGAGTCGCGCCGGAAAGAAATCTATTTTTAGATCCCTGTTTTACGAAATCTCAGAAATTTTTTTAATAATACGTTATTACATTTTACGAAATTCCATTTAATGCAACAGTAATTTTTGATGCTTCTACTGATGTACAACTTAAGCCTACCTCTTTCGGTAGGCCAGACATTATGGCGGCATCCAATAAAACAGCAAAGCTTATGAATCGTTTTCACTTAACGTGTTCTCATCATCTTTCTTTAAAAAATAAAAAAATCTATGGCAATTGGCACAATTTTTTTAGTTGTTATCAATGTAAGTTTAATAGAGATTCAAGAAATCCAAGTCATCTAAATTATACATTTGACTTCGACTATTTTTATTCATTATATTATTTAGAACAATGTTATTTGATAAAACATAAAAACAGTCGATTGATTAACTGTAGAAACTTTGAAATTTAACTAACAATTAAAAATCAACAAAAAATATCGCTTGTCGCTATACCGGATAATCATTCGACATATATTGGTGTTTTGATGTTTAGATTGCAGCTTTTATCTAATATCAATCACACTTAAGATAAGAATGTAACCACAAATTTATGCGTTTTGCCCATAAACAATAAAGCTACTGAAAAAAAATTTTAAATAGAAAATTCGGTTCAAAAAAATAAAAAATTCGTAAATCAAAGTTTTAAAAATATTTTTGATAAACTTAAGATTTAAAAGCAAAAAGTGTTGTTTGGTGTTTACTTGTTACAAATCCTTTCAAATGTCTTCTTTCAACTTTAACCAGTTTTCAGCGGACCCCAGCTTACGTTTGTTTTTCCTAAACTCATCTTCGTTCAATTGTTCTACCATGTTGTCCGTAAATCTATTAAAATCATTACTCCTTTCAATAGTGCATGCCGCTCCACAGTCCATCATTACTTGACGCATTCTGCTCAAAGAAAAGTCAACCAAATCAAATTCGATTCCTTCATACATGACAACATAATTTGCTTTATCAAACTTCGGTTTTTGAATGCTCTCATTAAATAAACAATCTTCTCTAGAATCGTCAAACTGTAAACTTGCCATGTCATTTTCATAAACTGCATCATTTGAATTAGCTTTGATTTTTTGTTGGTGTTGCTGTTGTTGTTGTTGCTTTAGTTGTTGGTTAAATTTGTTGCAGTTGTTGTTGTTTCTTCAGTTATTGCTGTTGTTGTTCTTGTTTTTGCTGTTGTGCATGTTGTCGAATATCCGGTTAAAATAAATTATTATTGTTATATGGACATCTGTTTACATTATTCGCTCCATGAAAAGTCAACCAAATCAAATTCGATTCCTTTGTACATCACGATATAATGTGTTTAATCAAGCTCCCGTTTTTAAACCTTTTCATTATTCAAACTATCTTCTCGGGAATCGTCAAACTGTAAACTTTCCACACCATGGTCACAAACTACATCAATTGAACTGGCTTTGATTTTTTGTGGTTGCTGCTGATGTTGTAATTGCTTTGATTGTTGTTGATGTTGTTCCTGTTGTAGTTTATCCTGCTCCTGGTGTTGTTGCTTTTGTAATGCATTTGTTAAGTATCCAGTTAAAATAATTGATTATGGGCATCTATTTACGTGTATTATTCGTGTCATATATACTTTTATATGCTTTTTGCTTGATTACTTTTTCTGTTGTCGGCGACATCGCAGAAGTTTGGTAGGTGATACCTTAGGTAATCATAATAACAATGATGTTGGTTTTTCTGTTCATAGTTTCCTTGATATTTATCGTAAAAATTCAAATAGTTGTCGTGCCTGGAATAGCCTGTTGGTTTCGATTTCGAAAAATGATAATCATAGTGATCTTTTGGTGTGCTGTTTTGTTGATGAAGATATTGAAAAGTGAAATTGAAAATTGATCTACTTTAAATCCTTTTCAAAACAAGCCGAATATTTTTTCCAATGATTCATGGTTAATTGTGCATTGCTTAATATGTTTTTTTTTTTTTTCAAAACAAGTTCACTTTTTCAAGTTTCGTTTTCAGCAGTCACCAGTTCCAATTGTTCTGTTACTTGTTCAAGTCGCAATTTTAGGACTCGCTGTTTCAGTTGTTTTCATCTAGAAACAAAGCCCATCAATCAGCTACAATTATAAAACTGTTAAAATGGTAATGCAAAACCATCCAAGCTACGTAGCGATATGATAGCACGGTTGTCAATTTCTTACAAGTTGTTTTATCATCTTTTGTGCATAACTTGTACGAGCGCTCAAGAAAAATTTTCATCCTCAAGCAGTTTAAATAACAAAAAGTGCATTTATAAATCGTTAGAAAAAACCTGCAATATTACATATGGTTTTTTATTGAACACCGAAGGGGCAATAACCCATTCCGTACTGCATGTACAAATAATAAAAACTTGATCGGCAGCGTGGGTAAGTGCGCCGTAATTCTAATCTACATGGTCACGGTTCAAAATCTTCTATTTCCTTTTTTTTCTCGGAAAAGACACTCTGCGTTACTCTCCCCTGCTTGGCGGCCTTAGCAAGCAGTTCTTAATTTTAGTCATATCTTTAAGAAACCAAAAATAAATAAACATATAAATAAAAAATTTCAACCGAACAGCAATATCTTGGTATTTCCAAAGGCAATGCCGGGTAATTGACGGTAATTGCTTGACGTTTGCCATAAGAATAATGCCTCCAATGTCTTCCACAAGTCAGTAGGATAAATAGAGGTAAAATAAAAAATTGAATAAATTAAGCGTTCCTTTCTTATTTATTAGATGTTATGCTACAATTAAAATCTGTTGGATTCCGACAACAATTTTAATTTAAGGCAAAACCATATTTATAATAAAATTTTAAACAATTTTGAACACTGCTACAATTATATTTGAGTATTTCATTTCTACCGTTAGTCGCATGATTACATTTTAAGACACTTTTAATATTTGCATTCTAAGAAAAACTCTACTTTCAATGAAAACAATGCACAACCAGCGTAACTGCGATAAGCACCGCTTAGCCGCAAGAGGATACTGATCGTGGTTTCGATATGCTAACCACATCATCGAGTCAGCTAACACGGATCGGGTAAAGTCAAGCTAAACCCTGCAGTTCCATTGCAAGCATTAAGTGAGAATGGTCAAGTCAATCGACAAGCAAGTGCCGACAGACCTGTTTCGTCCTTGTTTGGACTCTTTTTTTTATATTATAAAAGGTGAAAGCAATATAACATTATAATATGTGAGATAATTAAGTAACAGCATACAGTCAGGTAATTTAATTTAAACAAATGTAACCCTAATTTTTATTGATTTGCATATTCACATATATCTATCTAAACTTTATAAAAGTCGATTGGCTCTGATAAGTAATTAATTGTTGTTTCATATTTTTTCATATAAACAGTACATGAAACAATTCCAGTATTGTTTTTGTGGTCAAAAATTCCTTTGTAAGGTTTTTTTGATAGTTTCAAAATGGAGAGGCAAATTGTGTTATCAAAGGCTTTGTCTTTTTGGAAAAATTACGTTTTTATCATCCTTGGAGTTTCGATTTATCAGCGGATAAAAGTAAGGGTGCAATTGAGTTTGATAATGGTCATGTTTTTTTTGATGTTCCAGTGTTGAGGTTGCCTTGCATAAGCTCTTCGTACAAATAAGTGTAGTTTTTCGTGCGTCGGTTCTATCTTTTTTCACTTGCTGTCCAGCTGTCTTTCTTCAGGTAATCTTTCGTATCGACCATCGTTACATTTCAATCAGTGGATAGTTTTCTCTTTTTCTTACACATAAAATGCATAATTTTTTTTATCCTTGTATAAACTTAAAATATTAAAAAAAGAAAGTGCTATTTTGTCACTACATGCACTCATGTGAGTGCATATGTACATGTATGTCTTATTTGTGAAAGTGCAAGTGTATAGGTGCATAAAAAATATGTGTGTGTGTGTGTGTGTGTGTGTGTGTGTGTGTGTGATAAATGATGATGAAATAGTGAGCAGTTACACTAAAAGTGCATTGTTTTCATTGAACTACTCACCCAGCGCTCAGATCTACAACTGGCTGTTTGAGGTGTAAGAACCACAAACAGAAAGTTGTGCCGCTGTTTAAGTTTTCAACTTTTTCAACTGTAGTCAACAACAAGCTGTAGTGTTCTGACAAGTCCTACGTTTTTTTATGTATATTTTTCCGTGCGTCTATTTGAATAAGGTAAATCTTGACAGATAGAAATTTCGCGTTAACTGCTAAACGTATGTAGACAGCTAGCTTAGAACAGTCAGTCAGAAAGGGTTTTAAATAATCTCAAAGTGAAGTTCTCTTCCAAGGTACCTTTGGCTCTACTATATTTTCTGCTGTATTAAAACCCAAATAGTTGCATAAAGCCTTTTTTTTCTACCCTTAAGCAAAATAATATTAAATATGACCACAAAAAAGAGTTCCCTTCTTTTCAAAGTCAAAATGCTCAACGGTGAAGAAGATTACAATATTAATAACTTTATTGATATATTTCTTGAGGATGGTCTTTTCCATCCATACCTAGATGAAGTATACGGTTATAGCCACACACAACTTTCAACTGAAAATCTATAACGTCACTTTTAAAGAATCTACCCCCAAAAATATTCTGGACGACCTTTACGATACCTTTGCTTACCCTGAAATAATAATAACAAAAGATAACCAAGACCTTCAATACAAATAAATAGACCCCAAGGATTTCGTCAACTAGTTACTCTCTATCCCATGCCCTTTGACATCACCAATGACATCATACTCAAAGTTACAAAATCTTAGGGAAACTGTAAACATCATAAGTTTGGCACACTAACACTAAATTATACTAAACAATAAATTACACCATGCACAACAACTTCAATAACACGAACACATCGCCCATATCACACTAAAACAAACCCGCCTAAATAAACAAATAGGTTCGCAAATCAGATCAAGATTACCCCCACTTTTAAGCATTGATAACCCCTCAGCCCTAGCCCCTATCACAGAGAACCTAACCCAAACCAAATCTCTTCTACCCCCTTATACTCATATCACATCTCCCATCATCCCTAACCAAAAAAATACAAATAATTTCTCCCCGTTTCTGACCTTTTTCAAAAACTTATGAAACCCCTCATCTACCCCCTGACCCTTCTGAATATTTAAATAAATATCCTCAACTCTCACCGATGAAATGCTTGAAACACTCCCCCTCTCTCCCCTAATCTCCCATGACGACACCTGCGATGCTATTAAACTATTGAACAAAAACTCTTCCCCTGAACTCGATGGTTTTACTCCAACTCTATATACCTTCTTCCTGTCACTCATACCTATACTCTGCCAAACATTTAACAACTCTTACATTCGCAAACAACTCACTCCCACCCAATCTCTTGCCCTTATTAAATTAATCTCCAAAACATCCAATCCTAAAATTGTCAAAAACTGGCGAACTATCGCCCTTCTAAACACTGACTATAAAATTTTAACTTCAATAATCTCCACTAGACTCAAGCCCATCCTTAACTCAATTATCTCTCATAAACCACAATGCGCCCTCCCAAACAGACAAATCTTCAATAATCACCTAAACATCCTTTCAGCTATTAACTATACCAATGACTTCCCTCAACCCCTAGCGATTCTCCAAATTGACTTCTACAAAGCATTTGACTCCATATCACATGACTTCATTCTCTCTACTGCCTCCAAATTGCAAATACCAGCTACCCTTATAAACTGGATCCAAATATTTTTCTCCAATCTCTCTGCCAAACTTAATCTTAACGACACTCTTTCCACTCCTATTCTGTTTAAATGTGGCATACGGCAAGGATGTCGACTTAGCATGCTTTTATTTTTAATTGGCATAAAACCCCTCACCCAAAAAATACTTTCCTTTACTAAAATCCAAGGAATCTCCTTTGGTAACACTTCTCTCAAAGTCAGCCACTATGCTGACAACTTAACCCTTTTTATTTCTTTCCCTGACTGCTTCACTCCAATTCGTGAGATCATTGAAGAATTCTTTTTCTTCTCTGGGCTTAAAATCAACCAATCCAAAACCACAATTATTTCTAACTCCCCAACTCTACTATCATCTTTTCATCTATTTTTCCACAAGAAAAAATTCTTTCATCTTAAAAAATTCTTGGAATTAACTTCTCTTTTCAAAACCAAGATCTGTCAAAAAACTGAGATGACCTCATTCACTCCCTCCCTTATTCTACTCTTTCCACCCTCAATCCCAAAGACTCACTCTTTTCCAAATTTATCTCTATCAACCAACATTTCCTCCCCAAAATACTATTCCTCTCCAGAATTATTCTACCCACCCCTAAACAAATCAAATCCCTAATTTCTCTTCTTTTTAAGTTCCTATGGAACTATTCCCCCTTTGAACCTATCAAAAGATCAACCCTTTACTTACCTAAATCTGACGGTGGTATTGTGCTACCTTCCATTGGACTAAAAACCTCAACAGCCAATCTATGAAAACTTATCCTCATTTTGCAATCCCCTAACTCCCATAAACACTTTAGGATGAAATATGGGATCTATAATCTTGAAACTAAAATTATTACCTGAACTATTCTCTAATTCTCTACTCACCTAAACCCAATTCACTCTGGTCAAAAACTCTCAACATTTTTCAGAAAAATTCAATCCCATAATAATCTTATTTTCAAATCCCTACATCAAATCCTCCTTAAACCCGACCCAAATCCTCTCCCCATAACAAAACCATTATTTCTTGTATCTAGCCCCATCTAACACTTTTCAAACCCTCTCTCTTCTCAAATCTAGAAGAAGTTGCCTTTAGAACAGCCTACAAAGGCTACACTTGGGGATCTTTCTTCCACAAACACAAAATTACCCCACGCAACCCCAACGACCTCCTCTGTAAATCATGCTCCTCTTCTCTTAATGATCCCCACTATTTATTTTTCGATTGCCCCCACACCGTACAACTGACTACTGCTTTAGAACCTCTTTTTTCCCAAACTCTAAAAAATCCTTCACCTTTACAAAAGATATACTCCTCCATAATTACACTAACACAATGGAAATACCACACATTTTATATCAAAAATAGCCTCCCTAATATGCCTCTCTCTCTTCCAAATAAAAAACAATCTTCCTCATTACACCACCACCATTCCTCTCTCTCTCTTAAATGAAGAGCTCTACAAAATTAAAACAAAATTGAAAATATTTCTCCGAAAACTTTATCCAGATTGCAAAATTAAGTGATCTCCCTTGCCTATGCTTTCCTATCACTACTAAGAGACTTTCAAGCTCCTCAAACCCTAATCACATATAACAAATTTTCTACTAAAAATATTTTCTTTCCTGCTTTCCACACTCCCTTTAAAAAAAAACCCAACTCATAAAAAAAGCTAAAACTGTAAACACCATCTTCAATTTAAATCATACCACCTCTCCTCAAATCGTTGAAAGACCGTTACTCTTGACTGCAAAAACCCTTAAATGCATAACATAAACATATCTCCACACTTCTTAACGCTGTATAAGAGGATGCTTTGGACCTAAACACAACATTGTACTTCAACTGTATTGACTGAATTCATATTTTTTATTGTATGTGTATATATAATTCTGAATATAAAAAAAAACAAGGACGAAATAGGTCTGTCGGCTTTTGCTTGTTGATTGACATTCTTACTTCAAAAATTCTACTTGCTAATTATCAAATGCTCATTAAAATAGAATATAATTTTTTAGAAAACACGCCGCTTAAAAGATGAGAAGCATCAGACTCGAGTTCCGCTCTTATTAGATATCGTCAGTGATGCTTATCACATTGCGAACCGAATTAACTACCTGTGGTCTTCCACGCAGGAGACAATACCACTAGACCATACAAGCCGAACAACAGTTCGACTCAATCTTCTTCTCTTTTAAGTTGCTTCTCGTCTTTTAAGCGGCTTGTTTTCTAAGTAATTCTACATCCTCATTCATGTTAACTATAAAATATAATTTTTATTTGTTTTTTTTTTACTTCGTGTTTTTCGTATTATCTTTAATAAACAATTATTCAATAGTTTTGTTTATTTTTATTCCAACTTGACAAATTCTCGATGTTAAAGCAAAACCAGTCTAAAAAAAATATTACAATTGGTTTAAATAATTGTAAAGTTTAAAGACCATCTGCTACTCACAAGTAATTTATCTATACTAATCTAGGCTTTAGCTACAAGTTCTTTTTAAAGTTTCAATACCTTAGATAGACAATAAGTTTCGTTTAACACTACACAAATATGCAAAAAATCATTAATCTTCTATCGCAGAAAAAGTTTTATTTATTTTCAGGGGCAGCGTCGTAAATGCACATTTCATTTTGAGTATCAAGCCATTATTTCATTATTACTAAAAGTAAACTTTAATTTCTATTTTTATTTGTAAACACTCGTACCGTCAATCAATGCATTTTTCTATTTTGAATTTGTGAAAGACAAAAACTACAATTAACTTTACAAATCTTTTAAACAGCCCTTCACAACCTTTGTTTCGCGAGCCCTATTCGTGTTGCAAAGTCTTTTCAGAGAGCCGGAATGATACATCGTAAAATAAAATTTCTATAATCATAAAAAAGATTAAAAACTGCTAGAAAGTCAAAAAAGATTTTAAAGTAACAAAAGTTAAGAAACATTAATTTAGAAATTTAGAAACTACTTATTAACGCTTATTAAGAAAGAGATAATATTTGGTATTGATAATAATACTTTTCATTAAATACTTATTACGTCACAACAAACAATTATTACAGTTTAAGACCGTTAATAATATACAATAAAAATTATAGAAAAAATATTTGGATTTTTAAAGCCGAAGTAAGTACACTAAAACTTTTTTCTCTACAACTTATGCAAATACTGTTACGTTTTTCACTTTAAATTTATTAATTTGGTGTGAAAAGATAAAAACTAACATTGTCAATCGAAACAATACAGATATTTCTTTAATATAATTGAAATAAGTATCATCATATCTTACCAAATGCTACGAGTTATATAATGTCAACTTAACTATTATTCCTTTTGACTTGAATACAAAGACATTGAATCGTTCAACTAGAAGCAAGCGTCAAATAATTACCCCAACCTGCTTTCGGAAATACCGAGTATTGCTGTCCAATTAAAACTTTTTGGTTTTTTTCTTTTAATATTTATAAAGTGATATGACTGTTATTGAACACGATGGCGCCTGTACCATCAGCCACACTTTAGATATTCGCAAAAAGTGTAACCAAAGCAGTTGTTTACATGTTGTTCTTAATATTAGCCTACTACCAGAGCAGCATTAAATACTTTATGCGGTGGTTGCAATTTTTGTGAACTCGTATGTTTGATTTCTCTCGTCGTCGTCGTTTGAAGGGCATCCACTCCAGGCCAGACACAAACAGGACTGGGGCCGAGGGTTTATCCTTTTACTACCCCAGACTGCTGCACTGCCTGAATCAGATACTGGCAGTGGTGTTATTAAGCCAGCATCGAGTTTCGTCATCCAAAACCGTCAGACCTCGTGCGCCATGTGGTGCCCGATGTATAGGGCACGCTGTTAGTACATGGTCTGCGGTTTAC
Organism: Diplosoma virens; assembly: GCA_963680785.1. Lineage (NCBI taxonomy): Eukaryota > Metazoa > Chordata > Ascidiacea > Aplousobranchia > Didemnidae > Diplosoma > Diplosoma virens. The sequence goes on from OY796893.1 coordinate 18,998,775, forward strand.
TCAGAGGCGCCACACTCGCAATTCGGTGAAGGAGCGAGACCCCATTTCTGCATGGACGAATGGAATCGCCCAACACCAGTACGCAAGCTGTTGAGCTTAACCCAAGCTGCTCGGGGTAAGCCCATCCCAACAGGCCTGGCACTGGTCTCGGGCACAAAAGCACGGAGCCTGGAAGCATTTTCACAGTACTCCGTTTTCCATTTGTGATTTGTCCATTCAGAGGCGCGGATGCCAAGTCTGGCAAAGTTGTTCAAAAGATTCCGCGCAGCTGGCACAAACGGGCGTCTGGATCTTAGTCTCATTTGGCGAGAATCTGAGGACCCACTTAAAAGACCATACAATATATGATCGGGGTCCAGAGATCCACGGTAAGCCAAGGAGAGTGTCGCTCCCAGTCGGCGAAGCTCAGCTGGCTGGACGCCCGAAAATACAGGTGGGTAGGTGGTCCGTTGGAGTGGGACGCAGACATCCAGTGACTATGCGCAAGGCGTCGTTCAAAACACTGTCAATGAGGCGAGTGTGAGCACTGCGACACCAAACTGGCGCACAGTACTCAGATGTTGAGTAGACTAGAGATAAGGTGGCTGTGCGTAGTGTTTTAGCACCAGCATTTCATCTCGAGCCCACGAGTCGCCTCAGCAGTGTGACGCGCGGGGATAGTTTTTTGCGCAATCCCACTAAATGGTGACGAAACGTGAGCGATCTATCCAGTTTTACCCCGAGATAAGTAGGGGTTGGACAGAACGGTAAGAATCTACCGTTGTTGTAGACCTTTAGCTCACGTTTGGCCTCTCGGTTATTTAAGTGAAAGGCTGCCGTCACCGTCTTAGTGTGACTGAGCTTCAACCTCCAAGTCTGGAGATACGCTGAAAGTGTAGACATGTCTTGGCTTAATGTCCCCTCCAAGTCCTTCCAGTTTCCAGAAGAGTGCAACAATGTTAAATCATCAGCATAAGTAAACTTTCTGGAAATCATGGAAGGAAGATCGTACGTATAGATGTTAAATAGGAGGAGAGCCAAGACCGATCCCCGAGGAACGCCGTTTTTAAGACGGCGTAGCCTGCTTTGCTTGCTTTCACCGGTGGAAGGATGAAACTTCGATTTTGGACAAGCTCCATAATCATTTTGACCATGTGCTTGTCCGGAAGTAGTCTCAACAGCTTGCAGGTAAGGCCACAGTGCCAGACAGTGTCATAAGCAGCTGTCAGATCAAAAAATACGGCACCGGGCTTCTTTTTAGCCTCGAAAGAATCCTCAATGTTCTGAGTTAGCAGAACAACTTGATCTACGGTTGACTTCCCACGTCGGAACCCAGCCTGCTCTTTAGGGAGCAGTGGATCGATTAATGGCTCAACCCGGGCGTAGATAAGCCTCTCGAGGATCTTGTAGGGGACACGAGCAGAGATATTGGTCGATAACTCTTTGGGTCACCCACGGGCTTTGTTGGTTTTGATTCCTCTGATCAATAGCAATAAAAAATCGATTCACTGTAATTTCATTGAAAGGTAATTACTTCTTTGGTAACTTTATCATATGTTAATCACATCGCAGTACATTACATCGTCTGTAATTTAATTATTAAGCCTAACCTTAATACCAACTCAGTGTTGGATTTATTTTTTTGTTATCCTACATTCTTATTCTAAAAATTGTAAAAAACGTGCTAAAAAACAAACATTGTTAAAATCATAAAAAATGAAATAGAACTCGCAATGTAATTCAAAAAAATTAATTAATTGTATAGAAGTCTTTTGGAAGTCTCTTAATTAATTCTCTTGTTTGCGGTCTCTGTTTTACAGCGATGTTCCCAGTGAAAGTGATCGTGCTTATCGGCGAACCTCGTGCAGCGATTCTAATGAAACGATCACTTACACGTGGCGAGCACACTATAAATTGAGATCTTGGTAAATTTATATCCTTTCAGTCGTTTAGTGATCCAGTGGTTCGGTGATTTGGTTCAGTGTTGTAATTTTGAAGAGTGACTTTGTAGATCGCAAGCGAAACTTGGGGAAATTTCGTTTTGTGATTGCACGTTTGGCTGTATTGTCTGGCTGCATCGTCAAGTAAATAATTGTGTTGTTTACTTGACGATGATGATACAAATAATTGTGTCGTCAAGTAAGATGTTTTTTTTTTCCCCAAATTAGCTAGCTTGATTATTGTTTGCACTTTACCAAGTCAATTTTCACCAGTAATTGTCCTGGCTGTTGAAAATTAGCGCAATGCGGTCGTAAACAGCGAAGTACCAATGTGATATTGGTCGAAATCGAATGAGTCTTTGTACTTTTGCACAGTAATGTGTCATTTGCCTCGATGGTAAGAGGTCAAATTACCCCTGTGTGTGCATTTTCTCGATCAATTGAATATATTGCAGGCCAAAAGTGATTTTGGTTATATTCATTAAAGCAGTGGCAGAGTTAGGAGTGATTCCCTATACTCATCTTTTTATAGTAAATAATTGTGGTCGTTGGCTTGTGGAAGCCCGTGATAATTTAATATGTCTAAATTTCAACTTTAATATTTATAGTATAAAACCATAAGACGTATGTAAAAGCCAGCGGTATGATTGGGAAAGCTCGGATAGCTTTCCTATAGTTTAAGAATTAGAAAAGAGAGGGATTCGCTGTGCGTCTACTGTAAGCTTTTTAAAATTACCCAACATTTAAACACACAAAAATCATTTGATTAAGAAAAATCAAGACAACAAAATTACTGATAATGTGATCATAGGCGTAGCAGCCGAAAAAAATTTTGGAAGAGAAATATAGTTTTTTCCAAATTTAATGACGTTTGCCCAAATTATGATTTTTTAAAACATTACGGATATGGGAAAAAAATTTCTCTAAAATTTAGGGTGAAAACTAAAAAAAAGTCATCACTTAAAACCGTCTCTGATTTCTCGATTTTCGTCCCCAAAACATAGTGATCTCTAAAAAAAATTAGTAAAAAGGTCTTCACCTTAAATCTTGCTCACACGATTCCTTGTCGCAGACCGAAAAATTATGAATTTTCCCAAAGCCGCCCTCCCCCGCCCGGCAGGTACGGCTATGGATGTGATATATTATGATGTAACTACACTGTAGTCAAAATGTATTGTGATTTAATTACCGGATACCTAAACAATCATTTAAAATTTTAAATCAATCTCTACTTTTAGCCTCCTCAATAGTCAATGCTTGTGCATGGTAGATGTATACGTTCTATGCGTTTAAAGTACCTTTTCATTGAATATGGGCATCTATCAAGGCTTGGCTAAGATGCGCGTCAAAATCAATAAACAAAAAACTATACTAAGTGCACACACAAGGTATACATGTAACTTATTCACTTCCTTTCTCAACTTATTTAGTAAAGCCTGAGTCGCAATGCCTTTGCACATGAGCGCAACTTTCTCTTGGTTTTATCTTTGATATCCCAGGATATAATTTAGGCCTCCAAAATTCTTTTCACTCTTTTTTTACCACCGTCTCCATGCACGACCTTCACTTTCGGCAATTTTGGCACTGTGGCTCTCAGGACCAGTTAGACAAAGAATTGTTTAACTGACTTTTCTCCCCAAACCTATTTCCATTCAACAATCCTGACCACTCCACTTTACAACACCATTCTACTGGAAATGGCTCCTTTCTCGATATCAATTTTGTCTCTGTTCCCACAGTATTTAAACGTAAATGGCGGGTTCTCCCAAACCATCAATCGATTTCAATTACGATTCCTAATTTTCCTATGATAAATTAGTCTCCCATTTTCTTTTTTTCAACTATAACAAATCTCGCTGATGTGAACATCTCTCTCGTATCAACACCCACTACCTACCTAACTCTACTTTCACTTTTTTTTTCTATACGGACCATTCACAGCTTCACTAACCTCCTCGATGATTCTACCACTTCTGCCATTCCTTTTGGCAGTATCATGCCATAGCCTGGTGGTTTTTAGAAGTTGCGGAAGCCCGTGGGAAACAGCGAAAAGCTTTTCCATTGAAACACTGGTTTAAATAAGACTCTTAGAACTATATTATTATTATTTCAAGTTATACTTCCAGTGTGGTCTCTAAGGTATGTCAAATTTGTATCTCAAAGTTTTCTTCATACTCATGAGCTACCTAACTTTTCAAATACCCATTCTTTTTTTAGATTGTGAGCAGATCTTCAATCTCACTTCTCTATTCAAATACCAAATTCTGATGGAAAAACTAAACGTTCTCATAAAAACGAAATAAGGTCTGCCCTTTGCAATCTCCTACAACCCAAGTTCTATTCACCTTCTTCTACACTTGAACTTTTCCAAACTCTTCAACTCAATTTTTTCTGGCCCAGATCCAACTAGTTAAATCTTACTAATTTATTTGCCTTATCAGTCCACGATTCTCGTTATCTATAATCTATACGCACTTTTTTATCAACCTAGAAATAATCCATGGTAACCCCTATTCCAAATCTTGATAAACCATCTGATTCACCTTCCTTCTACGGTCCTATTTCTTTCATATCCTGCACTTCTAAATGCATTGAAAGAATAATCCTTCAATAGTTTACTTTTTTTTTTTTTTTTTAATCTACATGTAATTACATACTCAAATCCGTACAAGCAGGTTTCCGATCTGGTGGATCGACAAGACAGTTTCTCCTCTCGCATTCAATCGATGACTACTTCCACCAAGCTAAACCTACATAGAGAAATCGCTTAATTCAGTCTGACGTTTTACTTTTCTTTCTAAACTTTTTTTCATTGGCCTTCTGCTTAGTTTTACCGAATGATACGATCTTATCGTTCAGATCGCCGTTCGAAGGTTCGAATCTGTAATACTTTGACCCGTTCTTCTCGACTTCGTAGAGGCATTCCTCAGAGCTCAGTTCTGTTCTTACTTTTTTTTAACGAAATCTCTGCCTCTATCGCTTCATCTGTGGAAGTCTTCCTTTATGCAGATAATTTTGCATTTGAGCCTTCTTCCCAAAAGTTGATTGAACAATTGAAGCTGTCCAGTCTGTTCTCACTAAACTGGTGGAGTGATCCTCTAAATGGGTTTTACCTCTTAACCATATAAAATGCGAGTCATATTTCTATAGCCTAGACCCCTATCTATTCCATCTTAAACTGGTTTCCTTTCTCTTCTACTATCTATATCGCTGTTACGTCGTTCGCGTAAATTATTTAAGTTCTAGGTGTTGGGTCCGGGTTTCGAGCCAGCGTGCCTTTTGTATCGGCGCTGAATAATCAGCGCTACCTTTTAGTTGCGTTCTTGCGCGGCTGTTGGGCATAGAGTGATGCCACGTTGTTTTAGTAAGCCTTTTCTTGAGCTGGCTGTAACTTGGCATTTTGCACAGTCTTCAGATTGATTTGGCTGCTATATTTGTCCCTTTGGACGTTGTCTACTTAAGGTAGAGAATTTGCTATTTGATACTTCCTTTGCTCGTCCGCCCAACATCGTTGGTGAGTGTGTATTGTGTTTATGCGTTATTTAATGTAATATTTGTGTTATTGTTTAGAAAAACCGTTTCGGACTGGCGCCGCCATTATTGTTTTGTTTTGTGAAATAAAATTATAAATCTGGTGCTGGTCGTGAAGCGCGTTTGTGAAGAGTTGGAGGAAGGACGAGGCAGTTTGCTACTCCGTTAAAATCGCTTTCTAACAGAAAATGCACATATCACCCTGTATAGTAATCACATATTGTCTTTTATCCACTCCAACCTTTCTGTTACGCCTAAAAACACTTATGACCAACTCCAATCACCTTTACCACCAATCGCTGTCTTTAATTTAAACGGGTTCCAAGGCCTTTTTCCATTTTTTTCTTTTAGCGTCTCTATAAACCTCGTACGCGTCTCAGTGCTAAAACCTATCCATTTTTCATTTACTAGAATGGTAGATCTCTCATTTTCTGTCCTGTGACTATAAAACTGTCACCTTTCTCTCCAATTTCCAATCCCTTCAATCAACTTTGTTTGTTCCTTTCCGTATCTATTTTTCCAATCCCTGACTGACCACCAAGCTTTTCTTACTTTCTAATCGGAATCAAAGGAAGTTTATTATCAACGCATACTTGGTCACTCCTCTCTCAGTGGCAATGACTTAACAAATGCTCTTGCTAATTTGTGTGCCATATACCATCCTTCTTAGAGGAGTTTATTCTTCCTCGCTCTGATTGATGTTCTCTTTCTTATGAGCAAAAACGGGCACGGCACCCATCTCGCTCTTTGTCTTCACAAATTAGTTAAGGTGAGACTTCTTCGTCAAGCAACTGTCGATCAGAATAAGGTTGTAAAATCAGAAGAATTTTTCCGACTCCAACTTCGATTGCACCTATTTAAAGTTTCTCACTTCAATTCCGACTTCAGAACATGTTAAAATGCGACTCCGACTCTACCCTAAATGTGCGACACCAAAACCGTGAAGGCCTAATTTAGGGTAACAAAAAACCGAGTCTTCAAAAACAAAAAATTCCGACTCCGATTTTGACTCCGGGACACCTAAAAAAACGACTCCGACTCCGCTACATCGAAAAACAATTTCTACTGCTGTCTAAAACATAGGACTCCTGCAACTCGACCCCACAACCCTGATTCTGAATCACAGGAGATTTTCAATCTCGTGCTAGACTACCCCGCTTTTAACTTTCTACGCCTGGCCATCTTTGGTCACTCCATCTCAATTATAGAGTTTTGTCCCGTGATTGGTAGTGTTTCCACTGGGACTCAACGTAGTTAATCTGTAGCCTCTCCTTAGGAATAGCTTGGAAAACTCATTAACACAGCAGGTATACAAGTAAAGTGTACATGCCAAGTGTAGGCCTACTTAAAATAGAATTAAAATAAAATTTTTAATACGTTTAAGTCGGCCATTGTTTTCTGCCGAAAACAACGATTCCGCAATATAATGTTTTTCTTTACAATCAGTCAAACTTTTAAGCGTAAATTATTTAAAATGAACAGAATATAGCCTAATTTGAATTAAAAGTATTTATTTCAAGATACTTTGAGAGAAGTTAATTTTTTGCGAATTCTTGAGTTTATTGGAAAAGACTTTGTTATTCTGAAACAATCTAACTTTTTGCTGATAATTTTTAAGGTAAGAAACAAAAAAGTTTGAATTAACTTAATAGATTTTTGTAGGCTACTTATACAATATTTTAATGCTTTCTACATAAACTCATCGTCGTCGTCGTCGTCTGAAGGGCATCCACTCCAGGCCAGACACAAACAGGACTGGGGCCGAGGGTTTATCCTTTTACTACCCCAGACTGCTGCACTGCCTGAATCAGATACTGGCAGTGGTGTTATTAAGCCAGCATCGAGTTTCGTCATCCAAAACCGTCAGACCTCGTGTGCCATGTGGTGCCCGATGTATAGGGCACGCTGTTAGTACATGGTCTGCGGTTTGCTCAGAGGCGCCACACTCGCAATTCGGTGAAGGAGCGAGACCCCATTTCTGCATGGACGAATGGAATCGCCCAACACCAGTACGCAGGCGGTTGAGCTTAACCCAAGCTGCTCGGGGTAAGCCCATCCCAACAGGCCTGGCACTGGTCTCGGGCACAAAAGCACGGAGCCTGGAAGCATTTTCACAGTACTCCGTTTTCCATTTGTGATTTGTCCATTCAGAGGCGCGGATGCCAAGTATGGCAAGGTTGTCCAAGAGATTCCGCGCAGCTGGCACAAACGGGCGTCTGGATCTTAGTCTCATTTGGCGAGAATCTGAGGACCCACTTAAAAGACCATGCAAAATATGATTGGGGTCCAGAGATCCACGGTAAGCCAAGGAGAGTGTCGCTCCCAGTCGGCGAAGCTCAGCTGGCTGGACGCCCGAAAATACAGGTGGGTAGGTGGTCCGTTGGAGTGGGACGCAGACATCCAGTGACTATGCGCAAGGCGTCGTTCAAAACACTGTCAATGAGGCGAGTGTGAGCACTGCGACACCAAACTGGCGCACAGTACTCAGATGTTGAGTAGACTAGAGATAAGGTGGCTGTGCGTAGTGTTTTAGCACCAGCATTTCATCTCGAGCCCACGAGTCGCCTCAGCAGTGTGACGCGCGGGGATAGTTTTTTGCGCAATGCCACTAAATGGTGACGAAACGTGAGCGATCTGTACAGTTTTACCCCGAGATAAGTAGGGGTTGGACAGAACGGTAAGAATCTACCGTTGTTGTAGACCTTTAGCTCACGTTTGGCCTCTCGGTTATTTAAGTGAAAGACTGCCGTTACCGTCTTAGTGTGACTGAGCTTCAACCTCCAAGTCTGGAGATACGGTGACAGTGTGGACATGTCTTGGCTTAATGTCCCCTCCAAGTCCTTCCAGTTTCCAGAAGAGTGCAACAATGTTAAATCATCAGCATAAGCAAACTTTCTGGAAATCATGAAAGGAAGATCGTACGTATAGATGTTAAATAGGAGGGGAGCCAAGACCGATCCCCGAGGAACGCCGTTTTTAAGACGGCGTAGCCTGCTTTGCTTGCTTTCACCGGTGGTAAGGGTGAAACTTCGATTTCGGACAAGCTCCATGATCATTTTGACCATGTGCTTATCCGGAAGTAGTCTCAGCAGCTTGCAGGTAAGACCACAGTGCCAGACAGTGTCATAAGCAGCTGTCAGATCAAAAAATACGGCACCGGCCTTCTTTTTAGCCTCGAAAGAATCCTCGATGTTCTGAGTTAGCAGAACAACTTGATCTACGGTTGACTTCCCACGTCGGAACCCAGCCTGCTCTTTAGGGAGCAGTGGATCGATTAATGGCTCAACGCGGGCGTAGATAAGCCTCTCGAGGATCTTGTAGGGGACACAGAGCAGAGATATCGGTCGATAACTCTTTGGGTCACCCACGGGCTTTCCTGGTTTGGGGATCGCGACCACAAGCGCTCTTCTCCAGATCTTGGGAATTTTGAGTCGGCGCAAACAGGAAGAAAGGAAGTCACGTAACTAGGACTTCAAAGCAGCTCCGGCATGGAGTATAAGCTCGGGGCAGATGGAATCAGGTCCCGGAGCTTTACCTGGTTTTAAATGTTGAAGGGCAGCAGTAAATTCTCTCTTTGAAAAATTGTCAGAGATATTTACTGCGTCTGATGTTGTGGCCCTCCAAAGGTCAGACACTTCTTGAAAGACAAGTCGAGATGACTTGCGATCAACAGCCTCGTATTTCTCATTTTTAACCAGCTGAGATGCAATAGCATCGGTTGAAACGGGACAGTGACGAGGAGAGTGTCGTGACCTACCAGTAAGGTTGTTCAAAGTACTCCACGCTTTTCGACTAGAGTGTGAGAAGTCAATGCTCCGAACTGCTTCGGACCATCGATCCCTCTGCTTTCTGTCAAGCTTGGCAAGCAGAGCTGTAGCAGCCAAACTTGAGTCGTCTCCCTGAGAAGACTGCAGAAAGGTTTTATAGAGGGATTCACACTCTGCATCCCAACACGGAATATAGTTATTTCGATACCCGCGTGGGATAGTCTTTTTGACTGCTTTCTTAATGGTGTTACAGAAGTCCTGGAAAGCCGCATCCACATCAAGTAAATCAGGCGGCAACAAAGTCTTTGCGAATTTATTCGTCAAAGCAATGTAGTGACTCCATTTGGCCTTGCGGAAGTTCCATCGCTTAACAGGCATGCTTGGCACTGCCATAGCAAACCTTGATGGTGTAATAAGCGAAGGTCGATGTTGTGACCTGGGGAACTTCTCAAAGACACGTCTATCCGGTAAGCGACTGTTTGGACCTACGCTAGTGAAAGCTAGATCTGGGTTGGTGCCAGTGTTCCAGCGGCCGGAATAAAAACTGGCAGCGTCCTTGGCATTATATATCAGGGCAAGACAATTAATACTTGCCCAGCCAGCCAAGCACTCACCGTCCGGACTGTTGTCGTCATAACCCCAGTCAGCATGACGACAGTTAAAATCGTCAGCGTAAAGACAGGGGTGAGGAAACACTGGGAGATCCAGGGTTTGCAATCGCGTTGGCGGTGGTTTGTAGACGTTGACTATTTTATAGCCATCAACGTCCACACACAGCCACTCAATCTCCGATGTCGGTGGAGATTGGTCCAAAAGCGTGTATCTTAGTCGCTTGTGGACAAACGTGGCAAGGCCATGCTTCCTGCTTAAAGAAGACCCAGCTAGTTGGTAGTTTGGTAGCACCAACTTCTCTGCATCAGTGCAGTGGGTCTCCTGCAGTAGGATGACCAGTGCCTCAGACTGCATAGCGAGGTGATGAAGAACGTTCATCTTGCTTGCAGTGAGGCCTTCGATGTTCAGCTGAAGAATAGTGGGTCTTCGGAACTTGTTGGCAATGTGCCCTGAAAAGGGCAGTTTTATCCTGGCATTGCCCCGTCCTGAAAAGGACGTTTGCCGATTAGCAGACCCACACTGAACATCGGAATGGGTGGATACCCTTCCGTTTTGGTAGGTTCGGTTTCGGTCTGTCATTTTAAAGTCAATGAGCAGACTTACTCACGGCCCAGGCTGCGTGAAAGCACCTACGATCTGGGACATAAACTCAAATTCGGCATGAAAGAAAAGAAAATAGAGTTTTTAATTGTTATCAATATTAAAATAAAAAATAAAAAGATGCGGCGCAAATGCTTGCTTATATTAAAACACTGACATACCGATCTTGTATCGCTTAAACCTTTTTCTAGCTTTAACCTAGCTTTTTCTAGCTTAAACGTTTTGAGGTAAAGCAACCTTACTTCTTGTAATACAACGTTTATAAATAATTCATTACTATCTTTGCAAGTTACTAGGGAGTAGCTACAATGTACACTCGTTTTGTTGCTTCTTCCTTTTTCTAATTCGCAGCCTTACTTATTTTTATTATTAAATTATTATAGTTGCATTTTATTATGTGGCGGAGCAGAAATAAAAAAGTGAACTGTACTGAATTTTTTACAGTAATAGCGCTTGACCTTTTTGTGGTTGATATGAAAAACTAAATTTTTTGATGATACAATTACTTTCAAAAAGGAATAATTTTTTCTCGAATTTCAAATAAACTCATTTAATTTGAACTGAGTAAACTGTAATAATCTGTACTATAAGCATTCAATCTGATTTGGCTTACTAACAATAGCTCAACGATTTGTTAAACCAACTGTAAAGGAATTCTTAGTTACTAAACGACTAGCAGTAAGCATTAACCATTAACAATTTCAGTAACTCTTATGACATCATAATCAATCTTGGCACCAACCACAACTTGATAAAAAGTAGGTTACCTTAAACGTATCGACTATCCATTGTACTTTTAGGTGCATTCAAATGAACCATTTCATAAAACCTTTTAGAAAATTTTCATGGCTATAAATTAAAAAAGGATGTTTTTTTAAATTTAACTAATTGTCTCTTAGGAAGATACCAAAAAACTTTTAGCAAACTTGATTTGAATTTCATTTGCCTACAACTTATGTTTTACCGATTCACCGGTTTTGATAAAAAATCAAAAAAACGGTAAAAATCCAATCTGATTCCAGGATCCCAGAAAAACACCAGAAATTTTAAACCAAACACAACGAGCAAAAGATGTAAAATCAGCAAGGCAAAAAAGCATTTGAGCTTCAGTTACTAATTTTAACCAGTATTCAAAAGTAAACAAGTTGAAATTAATAATTATTACGTTTTCATAGTGCTTAACATAACTAGAACAATCATTTTTTTATATTTTCCTATATAAACTCGAATTCGCGAGAAAGACTAAAGCAACAATATAATCACAGTGATGCAATAATTTAGCCAAATAAAATTAAAATTTATGAATAATATCAGAGTTTCGCTGTATAAAAAATTTTAGTGAAACCTATAATAAAAAATCATAAAGTTACACTTATTTTTCTAATATTAAGCATTAGGAAAAAATCAATATTTTTGACAAAACCGGGAAAAAAGAAATGAGAAAATGCACTTAATCCCAGAAATGGAATCGGATTCGAAAAACCAAGTGAAGATCAAAAAAGCAACTTGTGTAAAAACTAATTTTAATCATCTTTTAAAATAAGAGGAGAGCTTTTTTGTGTTCTGGCCTGACCCCCATTCAGGGACGAAGGAGTTTTTTTTTCTGGGGAACGGGGCACATCAAAAAAAAGAAAATCTGTATTTAAAAAAAAGGTTTAACAAAATTGTACTTCGTACTACGATTGTTTGTTTTTAGTGATGATTAATAAAAAAACGGGGTCATTACCAGTGGTGGATATTGGGTGAGGCGAATGAGGCAGTTGCCCTGGGCCCCCTTTTTTGGCCCCCTCTCGAAAATAGCACATGCAGTTTCATATCGCTGCAGATGTTTTTCAGAGGTTATTATGAAGTCTGGACGAAAAGTGGGAAATACAAGATGGATTCGAGGTGAAGACCTTTTTTTTTAGAGAACACCTTGATTTTGGGAGCAAAATAGGGAGATCAGAGATCAAATTAAAGTGAAGACCTTTTTTTTTTTAGAGATCACCACGATTTTGGGAGAAAAAGTGAAAGACCAGATCAAAGCTCTTTTTCTTTTTTAGAGAACATCAATTTTTGGAAGTCCTTACCTCGGGCCCATGAATTTAAATATCCACCACTGATCATCACTTTAATTCAGTGTCCAAATTTTCTATTAAGGTCCTGAAAATGTAGTGATGTCTAAAAAAAGATTATCGTTTTCCATCGAGTCAATGATTACTACTCTTGACCTAAAATTAAAGGTGCAGAAAAAAAAAGGTGTCCATGGTTCCTACTTTTGTCTTGAGTTTAAGGTCCAAACAAAAATGGGGCAATTCGAAGGGGTCAAAAAGACAGGATGGGTAATGGCTCTTGCCTTTCCATTTTCGGCGTCCCCTGCTCCGATTTTAGTTTTATCAAGAACTTCTTCGTTATGTTTATGTAGGCCCTGTCAAGTAATAAAAATTTTTGAAAATTTGCTTATATTGCAAAAAAAAAAAAAAATCAAAAATTGGAGGACATGGCCATGTCCGTGGGGATGGGTTTGAGCTACAACATTTCAACATACTTTTCATTGTATATGAAATATTAGTAAGCTGAATCAGATACTCAGAAGTCACTGCTACATTGTATTAATTCGATGATATTTTGTTCATTTGTTGCTTTATGTTGTTTATAGAGATCTCCGTATTGACTTTCCCAATTGCATTCTTATCTAAAACAAGGAACAGTAACGTGACCAACAACAGCAATAGTAAGATCAGCAATTGCAGTTTATTAAACAGTATTTTGAGCAAAAAGAAGATCGATATAAGTGATTACGATAATATCTTAATAAAAGCTTAACGACCTTTTATTGGTCATTTTAAAAAAAGATAAAAACATTTTCCTTTTGAAATGTGTTTCAACCAGAGCAATATTATGTGTAAAAAACCGACCATTGGCCTACGTCTATGCTACTTTTTATGGTTACTTCAAAATTAATAATGCATAAATACCGCTTTAAACAAAGTCGATTTTATCGGAGTCATAAGCTTTTCGTGACGCTCTCATCAGTGGCAATTGCGTCAAAATGGGACGAACCAGAGAAAATCAAGGTATTTATAGTCTCAACAGTGGGGAGAAAGGTGCTGCAATCTCGGAAAGGAGAAAGGCACAATTGCACAGTGTGGTGCAATACAGTGTAATCTCGGAAAGGAGAAACGCACTATGTGCAATTACCCAGGAGAAACACTGTTACTCGCAACTTAGGTAAACAAATTCCTTTTGTTTACATAAAACCGGATGTTTGGTTTTGATAAAAGTTGCCTCGAGTAGACACAGATGGAACGAGTTGCGTGCCACAGCAAGAATTTTAAAACGTTTGTCGTTATACAGTAGTTTGCAGCACATTGCTCGTTGTCAAGCAAGTGTTGTCCTATGGCAGAGTCACAATCTGGATTGTTACGTTTTAGCTTACAGGATCTGCCAGGTTGAGATCGTGTAGGGCGCTTCGCTTGCTGTTGTAGCCATTTAGGAACATGCTGCTTGATTCTATCTTGTAGTCGCTGTGATGTTCGTCCTACATACCTACTGTCACAGTGCCACGAATATTCATAAACAACGGAGCTTTTCAGCGTGGTAGGTAAAACATCTTTGCGGGCTACAGACAACATGCGTTTCGATGTAAATACAACTCTGGTGGTAACGGAGCCATAGCAGCTTTCAACAGCCGTTTTGACGTTTTTATCAAGACCAATGGAAGCTTTCCCTATCCAAGGAACTCTCAAATATACGGGACACTTCTCAGGACCAAATCGTTTGGGCATAGAAAACTGAGCAATTTTTTTGGAAATGTTGTAGTCAATAATAGATTCAGGATAACCATTGTCCAATAGAATGTTCTTAATATGCTTAATTTCTTCGTTTAGTTTAGATTTCGTGCATATCATTAGTGCCCGGTGTACCAAAGTTGATATAAGGTTTGTTTTTTTGTTTAGTGGGACTGAAAGATTCCCAACGTAAGTACTGTCCAGTAAAGGTAGGTTTTCTATACACACTTGTTTCAAAACCGGTAGCTGTTCGTTCCACGTTAACGTCGAGAAACGGTAAGCAATTATTTTTCTCTTTCTCAAAGGTAAATTTGAGAGAAGGATGGAGACAGTTTAGTTGTTTGAAAAAGTTATCCGACTCTTCTTCATTGCGAAACATAGCAAATGTATCGTCAACGTACCTAAAATATGTGGAAGGTTTTGATTTTTGAGAAAAGAGTTTTTCTTCATAAAACCCAACAAAGATAAGGCTGGGCCTAGTAGTAAACCCATTGCAACCCCATCAGTTTGCTTGTACATGATGTCGCTAAAGCTAAACTCTACTCCAGATGTGGCACTTTTCATCAGTTCAATGAAGACAAGATTGTATGGTTGTATGGTTTACCCAAAACGCACAAAACAAACGTACCGTTACGAACGATACTATCTATGACAGGCTCATCCCATCATGAGCTCAGCAAGTGGTTAGCAAGCCTCTTGGAACCGGTATTAAAGGGTTTCTCCACCCATTGTATTCGTGACTCATTTACGTTTGCCGATGCTATTCAAAACTCTAAAGATGCTAACAATCTTTTCATGTGCTCCTTCGACATCTCAAGCCTCTTTACAAACGTCCCACTTGAAGAGACCATTAATATCTGTGCAGATGCCTTATATTGCGATGATTCGGATGCACAACCACTTATTTCGAAGGCTGTCTTCATTGAACTGATGAAAAGTGCCACATCTGGAGTAGAGTTTAGCTTTAGCGACATCATGTACAAGCAAACTGATGGGGTTGCAATGGGTTTACTACTAGGCCCAGCCTTAGCTAACATCTTTGTTGGGTTTTATGAAGAAAAACTCTTTTCTCAAAAATCAAAACCTTCCACATATTTTAGGTACGTTGACGATACATTTGCTATGTTTCGCAATGAAGAAGAGTCGGATAACTTTTTCAAACAACTAAACTGTCTCCATCCTTTTCTCAAATTTACCTTTGAGAAAGAGAAAAATAATTGCTTACCGTTTCTCGACGTTAACGTGGAACGAACAGCTACCGGTTTTGAAACAAGTGTGTATAGAAAACCTACCTTTACTGGACAGTACTTACGTTGGGAATCTTTCAGTCCCACTAAACAAAAAAACAAACCTTATATCAACTTTGGTACACCGGGCACTAATGATATGCACGAAATCTAAACTAAACGAAGAAATTAAGCATATTAAGAACATTCTATTGGACAATGGTTATCCTGAATCTATTATTGACTACAACATTTCCAAAAAAATTGCTCAGTTTTCTATGCCCAAACGATTTGGTCCTGAGAAGTGTCCCGTATATTTGAGAGTTCCTTGGATAGGGAAAGCTTCCATTGGTCTTGATAAAAACGTCAAAACGGCTGTTGAAAGCTGCTATGGCTCCGTTACCACCAGAGTTGTATTTACATCGAAACGCATGTTGTCTGTAGCCCGCAAAGATGTTTTACCTACCACGGTGAAAAGCTCCGTTGTTTATGAATATTCGTGGCACTGTGACAGTAGGTATGTAGGACGAACATTACAGCGACTACAAGATAGAATCAAGCAGCATGTTCCTAAATGGCTACAACAGCAAGCGAAGCGCCCTACACGATCTCAACCTGGCAGATCCTGTAAGCTAAAACGTAACAATCCAGATTGTGACTCTGCCATAGGACAACACTTGCTTGACAACGAGCAATGTGCTGCAAACTACTGTATAACGACAAACGTTTTAAAATTCTTGCTGTGGCACGCAACTCGTTCCATCTGTGTCTACTCGAGGTAACTTTTATCAAAACCAAACATCCGGTTTTATGTAAACAAAAGGAATTTGTTTACACATTAAAACTTTTCAAATAACCTAAGTTGCGAGTAACAGTGTTTCTCCTGGGTAATTGCACATAGTGCGTTTCTCCTTTCCGAGATTACACTGTATTGCACCACACTGTGCAATTGTGCCTTTCTCCTTTCCAAGATTGCAGCACCTTTCTCCCCACTGTTGAGACTATAAATACCTTGATTTTCTCTGGTTCGTCCCATTTTGACGCAATTGCCACTGATGAGAGCGTCACGAAAAGCTTATGACTCCGATAAAATCGACTTTGTTTAAAGCAATATTAAAATTCTGTACCACAAAGAAGCTCTTTACGTAATGCATAAATATGAATGTTGACATAAATACAATGTTGTAGTTCAAAGCAAAATAAATAACGTATTTGCTGGTGACATAAGTTGCTATGACACCTTTACTTAAACCTTATGAATACCGGTAAACATGAGTTATTTTTGATGATTAATACCTGAATCAATAACTGACTATACGAATGATGAGAAAAAAAACTCATGTTATTTTTGTCATCATTTGTATGTTCAGGTATCAATAACCCTTTCTGCAGTACAGGCCGGTTTAAAAGCTGGCCTTATCTTGCGAACTGGTCTTCAACAAAAAAAAGTTGTGTATTATTGCAGAATTCTTTTAATTCCCACAAACTGCACTTTTTGTCATTAAAACTACTTCAATTAGTAAAAGTGTACCTTGAGAGGACGAAAATTTATCTGCAGCGTTCGAGCAAGTTATGCACGAAGTTGATAAAATAACTTGTAAGAAATCGATAACATACGGCCTACTACTAAATTGCTACGTAGCTTGAATTATTTTGCATCACCGATTAAACTGTAATGTAATCTTAATTGATTGTTGGACTTTGTTTCTAGATGAAAACAACTGAAACAGCACAAGTCCTAAAATTACAACTTGAACAAGCAACAGAACAATTGGAAATCTTGACTGCTGAAAACGAACATTTAAAAAACGAACTCAATTTTAAAGAAAATATATTAAGCAATGCACAATTAACGATCAATCATTGGAAAAAATATTCGGCTTGTTTAGAAAAAGATTTACAGGAGATCAAATTTACTTTTCAATACCTTCATCAAAAAAGCAACACCCAAAAAGATCAACATGATTATAATTTTTTGAAATCAAAACCAACAGACTACTCCTGTGGCAACAACAATTTAAATTTTTACAATAAAATTGGTGGAAATTATCAACAGCAAAATCAACATCATTATTACTGCAATTACCCAAAATATTACCAACCAAACTTTTACGATGTCGGCGACAACAGAAAAATTAATCAAGCAAAAGTACCGGTATGTAAAATGTATATTTATCAGTAGCGTGAACGAGTGGTTAAGAGCCCAGTGATTGTGGTCGACATGATCTTGGTTCAAAACCTACTCGCTCTATTCTTTTGTGTTTGTGGAAGAGAGACTTTCTAAATTCTAAAAAGTATAAACCAAAATTAAAAATTTCCACCAGACAGTAATATCTTGACATCTTCGGACGCAGGTCGGAGTAATTGCTTAATCAATGCTCTCTGTATAGCGCCTTCGATGCTTTCCTGCAAATCACGAAGATAAATATAAAAATAAAATAAAATAAATGCATGATGCAAAATCATGTAAACAGACGCTTAGATGAAAATAATCAATTATTTTAACAGGATACTCAACAAACACAAAACCAGCAACCCAAGAAACAACAACAACAACAACCCCCCCAGCAGCAAAAGCTACAGCAACAACAACAACAACAACCAAAGCTACAGCAAAATCAACAACAACAACAACAATATATACAACAGCAACAGCAACAACAGCAACAGCAGTACCAACCACAGCTAGAGCAACAGCAAGCTCAAAAAAGATCAAATATCAAAACCAGTTCAAGTGACGTAGTTTATGAAAATGATGTGGAAAGTTTAGTGTTTGACGATTTTGGAGAAGATTGTTTGATAAATGAGAGGGTTCGAAAACGAAATCTTGATAAAACCCACTATGTGGTTATGTATGAAGGCATTGAGTTTGATTTAGTTGACTTTTCATTAAGTAGAATGCGTGAAGTGATGATGGAATGTGGTGCGGCCTGCACAATTGAAAGAAGGAATGATTTTTACAACTTTATGGCAAACATGGTGGAACAGTTAAACAAAGATGATTATTGGAAAAACAAACACAAGCTGGGGTCTGCCGAAAGCTGGATAGAGCTTAAAGAAGACATTTGATAAAACTCGTAACAAACAACACCAAACAACACTTTTTTTTTGAACATATGCTTCTTGACAACTTTCATTGACAATTTTTTTACATTTTTGTACTTAACTTTTTACTGTATTTTGAAATATTTTATCTAAGTAATCTATTTGTTCAGACTATGAGCAAAAAAGCATGAGGGTTGGTGTCAAAATATCAGCTACAAAATATTAACGCTGCCGAAATATTAACTTTTGATTTTATACAGAAAATATCAAATGAGTTAAAACTTGAGGATAGAAGAAAAAATCGTAAGCGTTCACTTCTCACGCTGTGCTCCAAAATGCTAAAAATTTATAATGGATCTATGAAGATTTGTTTAATATAGTAAGTAATGAATGTATGAATATACTAAAAAAAAAGCACTTGAATAAACCCCACTGTACAAAAAACAAAAACAAAACAAATCAAAGTTGCAATTAGAACATGTGAGTAAACATTGCATTTTTTTTGATGCCTTCTTCTTTCGGCTTCTCCCTACTCGGGGTCGCCACAGCGCGACAGTAATCTCCATTTCACTCGGTCTACTTCGTCTCCTTCCCTAGCTCCAACCCTTTCCTTGTCTTCTCTCACCAAATCCATCCACCTTCTCCTTGGCCTTCCTCTTTTTCTTTTGTCTGGCACCGCCATCTCCATCATCCTTTCCCCCACGTAGTCTTCTTCTCTCCTTTTTACGTGTCCATACCAACGTAGCCTTGCATTCCGAAGTTTGTCTCCCAGCTTTACAATTTTCGCAGTCCCTATCACGTATTCGTTTCTTATCTTGTCCTTTCTTGTCACTTCAGTGCCCATCTCACCACTTTCAACTCTGCAACTTCCATTTTTCCCATCTGTCTTTCCGTTACTGCCACCGTTTCCGTTCTATAAAGTATGGTTGGTTTAACAACACTCTTGTACATTTTACCCTTAACCTTTGCTGATAACTTCCTGTCACACAGAATTCCAGACACCTTCCTCCAACTCATCCATCCTGCCTGGATCCTTCTCCTTACTTCTTTTTCACATCTTTCATCATTACTAACTGTTGAACCCAGGTATTTAAAGCTTTTTGCTCTCTTTACCTTTTCTCCTTGCAGCTTCAACTCTTCTCCATCATCCACATTCCCAACCCTCAAATATTCTGTCTTGCTCCGGCTCACTTTCAGCCTCTTCTCTCCGGTGCATTTCTCCAAATCTTCTGATCCTCCTCTAGCTCCCTATGATTTTGTCTATGTCATCTGCAAGCAGCATGCACAGAACTATGTCATCTGCAAGCAGCATATCCCATGGTGCGTCCTTTTTGATGTCCTCCGTCAGCCTGTCTATGATGATGGCAAAAAGAAATGGACTGAGTGCTGAACCTTGGTTGAGTCCAACACCTACCTTGAATTATTTAGTCAACGCTGCTGCACTTCTCACAGTTGTTGTCGCTCCGTCATACATATCCTGGATAATCTTTATCTAGCACTCTAATGTTTCAGCTAACCGCAAGCATTCCCACAGTTCCCCTCTGGGTACCCTGTCGTATGCTTTCTCCAGAATAAAGGCACAGTGCACTGCCTTCTGCCCCTCAGTTCACTTTTCCAACAGCATCCTTAGACAAAAGATTGCATCGGTGGTACCCCTTCCTGGCATGAACCCAAATTGTTGCTCAGCGATTGTCACCTCCTTCCTTATCCTTGCTTCTATTATCCTCTCCCACAATTTCATAATGTGGCTCATCAACTTGATCTCCCGATAGTTTTCACATTCCTTGATGTCTCCTTTACTTTTGTACAAAGGTACAAGCACGCTCCTCCTCCATTCACCTGGCATCTTCTCTCCTCGCAAGAGTCTGTTGAAAAAGTTCACTAAAAACTCCACATCTTTATTGCCTAGAACAATCCATGCTTCCACTGGTATGTCATCAGGTCCTTGAGCCTTTCCCTTCTTCATCTTTCTCAACCCAGCCCTGAATTCCCTTTCTCTCCCTTCTGTTCTCGTCCCTTTCTCTAGAGTTTTCATGGTTGATTAAGTTGTCGAAATACTCCTTCCATCTCTGTTTCACTTTCTCTTCTTCCTTTTGATGTTCTCTTTTGATGCGCAATAAAAATAATTTTAAACGTTGCATTTTTTTGCTACTTAATGAAAATATTTTTCTAACATGTATAATAATGATGACAAATGGATCAATCATTAAGATAGAAAGTACATTTGACTGTAACGATTATAGATAGGGGTAAAAAATTAAGTTTCGCATTCACTATCAACAATGATTGTATTGATTGATTAAAACTTCTCCTCAAGGAGAAGTAGGTATACTCATTGACGTCTCTTTATTGGCGCACGCAATGCTTATGACCAGGCATGCGTCACATAAGGTTGAATATCCAATTGATCCATATGCTACTCCAATTTGATTAGCTGAATCAATAACTTTTACTCTGTGAGAATTACCGGAATGATTTGCTCCATTTTGCAAGCCAGTTTTGTAAAAATAAAAGGGAGGACAGAAGCTGCTCTTATAGGGATATTTGTTTTTGAAAGAGAGAGAAAACAGTGGTAGAAAGTACTTGAAGTGTGCCACCTACTTACGAATAAAATGTTGTGCCATGGCAAAAAAAAAATAACTGAAGTGATAAAGATTAGTGTACTTGATATTTGTGCTGTACTAAGTGTGTGATATCCATTGTTATTATCACTTTTGTGTGCGGTTGAAGACTGTATTTTATATGTTATTATCAGTGTCATATAAATGCTTAAGCATATGAATAGCTATTTTATTTTTTACATACTGTTGAGATTCTAATCGAGGAGCACAGCCTCGCAGTCAATGCAGCTAGAATGGCGGCAGAGAAGACGCGTAAGTGTCTATGAGAATTGGCGCGATCAATTAATGATGCGAGAAAAGTCATTATCGCTACTGGCGCTGCTAATCTTAGGGGGCTGTCATCCTCAGCTTCCCTCCATACCGGCAATGAAACGTTCAATACGTCGAGTTAGATTGCAATGGTCCAGCTCCTTTCACTCGGCTAGAAGTGATTGCGTTCTTTCCCATTTGACTATTCTGCCACACGAATTGGAGTTCCTTTGTCATGACTCCAAAGGCGACAAAGACCCGATGATTGTTTTCCAAACTTTATCAAATATCAACTTCTTGATGCAGATTCGGCATTGGTATGCCGATAAAACATTCACAAGCTGTCCTTCACCCTTCAGTCAGCTGTATACCATTTACGAGATAGACAGTGCGTTATCGATTTCACTGATGTATGCTTTTCTGCCGAACAAGCGGAAGGAAACATATATCCGGCGGATGATCTTTGACTACTATATAGGCCCTGTAGTATCACAACTGATTTTGAAATAGTTACAATGGGTGCAAATAGAATAGAACAACCGAAACAAAGGTTATATTTCTTACTTTTGTTAATGCATATTTCTGAAACCTCAGCAACAGGGTTTGCAACCTCAACATTTTGAAGATAAACTGATTACTCTCCATATACGCGTGATAAGCGCTTTGGCATACGTTCCGGTCAACAGAGTTGTGGAGGTCTTTGAAGAGCTGGTTGATTGTCAACTGATTCCACCAGTAAATAAAACCCTATAGACACATCACTCATCTGTTCACATAATGTAGAAAACTTATGATGTCGTTATCCATCTGTTTCTCATCAAAAGGCGCAGAGCTTGGTCGACGATGCAGAAAGATACCTGAATTGGACGTCCTCAGCAACTTCAAGGCCGCTGAGATCGCAGTGTTTTCTCTTGCCATGTGGAACGTTTACGATTCAGTTGTTGCTGATCTCCCTATAAGGCAAACAACTTTGTTAAAGGGTGGCACAGAAGCTTCGAGTCCTAACTAACCTCCCACCATCCCACTATATGGAGGCTCCTGGATTTTGTTAAACAGGATCAAGGCCTTAACAATCTCTACATCCAACAGATGCTGGCTGGCCATACACCACCGACAAATAAAAAGAAATATGTTGAATTATGCAACCGCATAAAAAACGTCGTTTCCCAGTACAACGCTGATGCGCCAATTTTTGAACTGCCTTTGTGCTTTTGCGCATAACGTTTCTTTTTGAATATATTTTTGAATTATTGGTAGGCAGACTTTATGAATTGTAAATGGTAGACTGGTGAATAATATCGTTTTTTAAAACTATTTTTAAATATTTTGTCATAAATGTTATGTATTCACATTTTTAATATAAACTAGCAGTGTGGCGTGTTTATTCTCGAAGGAAATAAAACGAAAATAAAACTTATATATTATAAACATTTGGGGTTTTTAAATAATGTAGCATCCTTAAGAAAATTCTCGGCCAATCAATACAATCATTGCTGATAACACTGGGGAACACAATTTTTGTTGCATTGATACCGACACTTGTTTTTACCTAATTTTGTGGTGCTGAATTCAAATATGCAGTTAGTTTTTTTCTTAAAGCTACAGATTTTTTGCAATTGAGGGTTTTTATTTTTAGCGAATTTCAACGTAAAATGACAGAAGTATTTCATAATAGCCATTTGCACCTAGGGCCGCATAAGGAACTTTGAGTATACCAGGCATCAATATTCAAGTCTCATACATTTAACCAATATGCAAATAAGAGTATGTAAAAATCAATGTGTACTGTCCATACAGACAAAATATAAGATCAAATTTGGCCCTGTTCAGGCAAGAATTTGCGCTTGTAGCTCCTGCGCTTGTAGACTTCCTCGGAGCAATCTCGCTTGATGCTCCAGCAGTAGTCTGCCATCATGTTTCTGTCCCATCTGCCTTGGTAGCGATGTTCCAAAGTCTTGAGGTCTTGATGGAACCGCTCCCCTTGTTCATCACTAACAGCCCCAGGGTTACTGGGGAATTCATCAAGGTGACTATAAAGGAAATGCAGCTTGATACTCATTTTACACCCAAGGTCGCGATAAGCCAAAAACATTGTAGTAACCAGAACATGGTAGTTATCTGTGATTTTTTTACCAAGAAAGTTTCGTATAACTTCTATAAAAGATAGCCATGCTGCCCTCTCCTTGTCACTCATCTTGTTGACAAATTCCTCATCACGTACAAGGGTACGAATCTGAGGTCCATCGAAGACACCAGCCTTGATTTTGTCAAAAGACAATTTAGGTAAAGCAGAAACTATATGCTGAAAACACTCACCATCACTATCCAGTGCCTTCACAAACTGCTTCATCAAGCCGAGTTTTATGTGGAGTGGGGGAAAAACTATCTTATCTCGGCTTACTATGGGGTCGTGCACAATGTTTGGCATGCCTGCTTTCAAAGTTTCACGGATAGGCCACTCCTTCTGGGTCCAGTGTTTCTCTTGATCTCGGCTGTCCCACATGCAAAGATGACAGGGATACTTTGTAAAACCTCTCTGTTGGCCAAGGAGAAAGCTGACCATTTTAAGGTCTACACAAAGGATCCAGTTGTGCTCATGATATTTGAGTAAGTTGATGACCTCTTTTATGTCATCATACGTTTCTCTCAAACGCACAGAGTGACCAATGGGAACTCCTCCATAAAGGTTGCCATTGTGTAGAAGAACACATTTGAGGCTCTGCTTAGAGCTATCCAGAAACAATCTCCATTCAGTTGGGGTGTACGAGGCAACACCTAACTGCCTGAGCAGACCAGGGATATTGTGACAGTAAACAAATTGCTTCTGTTCTGAGAAAAATGTCACAAAAGACTGATATCGCTTTCGGAAATACGAAACTTTTGCAGAGTCATCAAGTAGATGCTTTTCTTGAAGCCTGGAAGCTAGTACCTCTGCAGCTTTCTTGGAGAGTCCCAAATCACGAACTAAGTCATTCAATTCCGTTTGGCTAAACAGCTCAGGGGCTGATAGCGGATTGGTGTCATCTGAAAAGGATTCAGATTCAGAAACCATCTCGTTATTGCAGTCCTCATGCTCTTGCTGATAATCATCACTGTTTGCACATGAAGAAAAACCACTAAAAACCGGGACCGGAAGTTCTTCACGATGTGGAACAGGTCGAATGGCTGAAGAAATGCTTGGATAGGAGATCTTATGCCGATTTTTCTTTCCAACACCTTTCGTGTTGACCATGCAAAAATAGCAGTCAGTCACATGATCTCGGGGTTCCCGCCAAACCATGGGAACTCCAAAAGGCAGTCCCTTTCGTTTTCCTTTTGTCCAATCGCGAAGCATTTCCTCACAGTTATGACACACAATATGAGATGACCATTTCTTGTCTTGGTCACCGAGGGGAATTTGAAAATATGCTTTGTAGGCGCGCTTCACAAACGAAGTGATATTACGCCTTTGACGAAGCAGTGTATAGCACCCACATACATAACAGAAAGAATCAGGCTTGTTTTTACATTTACGTCTACGAGAAGAAGCCATGTTTACACCTGATAGAACAAAATGTTTTGTAATTCAAATAACTCAAGAAAAATCTATAAGTAGAACAATACCATAAAAGTAATTTAATATACACATATAAAAGATATAGTAGACATAAGACCGTAGCTGGTTGAGCCTTGATGAAGAGCCTAGACTAGTTAACAACGTGTGCAGTGCTGTGCACACTCTCAACTGATAACACGAGGAGTTTTCTACAATCGCACAATTTTTGGCTGCTTAGTAACCTGCACACAGTCAGTACTCCTTCCAGGTACTTCTATCTGTATAGCTGCTGGGCTTTATAAACAGACCGTATTGATGCTCTGATTTGATTTTTTCGATTGCATTTCCAGCACTTCTTGCTATCACCAACTGGCGCACGCTTTTCTACAGCGAGATGTCTGACCTTTGTTCGCACCAATTGCATGCTTCACTGATTTTACTGAAGATGCCGCAGTTAGAAAATCTACTAATTTGTAATGGGGACAAAAGTGAATTGAGCGTTTGCGACTTCAGCTGGTGCGCTGCACTACTCGTGACTTCGAGACCAAGGTTAGTGTTACGAAACTATAACACGTAGCATTGCCTAAGTTAAGGTTTAATAAACTAAAAATGAGGCACATCTAAACACAATAGAATTAATAACATAAGACTTTAAGATAAACGATAACCTAACAAACGTAAACCATACAACATAACTGCAACTGCAGAAAGAAAGAAAACGGAAAGCTGCTGCTGCGTGAAGTAATCAAAGCGCTACAAAAGGTGCATGATTAAATTAATTAGTTCAATTGGTAATGGCAAGTTCGACTACTAATCATATCAGTTAGGTTAATTACGTATACAATATACTGTTGGTATGCATCGATCCGTTTTTATGGGAATCCGGATTTTCAAATTGCGCAAAAACTAGAGCATGTAGATGAAAACCGACTTCAGATTTGGAATCAGCGTCAAAAATCTATCAAGAATCAATTGAAAAATCTCATGCAACACAAAATGAAAAAAAAATTGTTCCCCTGTGTAATACTTGAGAAACTTAATTTCAATCAACTATAATTTTTAATAATTTCTATCATAATGATTGATCCATTTGTCACTATTATTAAACATATAAATTCATTAAAGTATTTTTATTAGGTATTGAAGAAAATGCAATGTTTACTCACGTGCTATCACTAAAATGTCAACATTGTTTTTTCTTGTATAGTGGCGTTCATTCAATAGCATTTGTTTTACTATATTCGTGCATTCATTATTTATGGTATTATTCGACTGTCCTTCTGCATACGCAGTCTTTTCTTCATCCTCAAGTTTTAACTTATTTGATATGTTCTGTGTAGTGTCAAAAGTTGATATATTGGTCAGTTGATTATTTAGTCATTGATATTTAACATAGTTGATACACTTGCTGAATAATAGTATTTCTGGAGCATGTAACATACAATTAATAGATATTATTAAACAATAGTTTTGATGACGATTTTCGCGCCAATTTGAATCTAAATACAGAATTCCCTTAGAATGTTGTTTTTATGCATGATGGTCTTAAACTTTTGTCCCTAAATGCTTTCTCAACCACCTTCTCCCTTATTTGCTGTAGATAAAATTATGATCATTAAAGCTATTTAGGTGAAATAAAATATGCTTCTCAAAGATTTACAACAATTTTTAAAAAATAAGCGAAATTGTTATAAATATTAACCAGGTATCAAAAACCAACCAGCAAAAAGAGCAAAGCAAAAATGTCAATAAAGAGTGAGAGCAACACAAGTTAATTGCATTTAGGCAAGAGCTTTATGTCAACAACTTTGCCGTTGTATTGGATCCATCTTTTAAAGGGTCAGTTTCGATATTTATTGAGAACCTCGACATCTGTACCGCAATAAAATAATTTCAAATCAAAAGTTTTTTTTGTTTCTATTTTAATAGAAATTAGTTTTTTATAGTCGTGTGTTATGACATTTTATTTCAACTTTTAAATTGTAATTTAATCTTTTTGACATTATCTTACGTGTTTTATAAAACTGCTTCTTCTATTGCAAAATAATTGTAATATTTGGTTTGTTAAGCAGTTGATAATTTTTGTCCTATAGACTATTAACAAAATATTTATAAAACGCAATTTTTTACCTTAAATCCTCTTTTTTTAAGTTTTCCCCTGATGACCATATGATTTTTTAAAAATTTGTAGGTTATTTCTATCGGTTTTCTCCATTAACTGTTAAAGCCTTTTATGCGTTTCTGAATTAAAATTTTCAAAAAAGACATATATTAAATTTCAAAAAAGACATTATATGAAAAAAATATAAAATAAAAATCACTGTAGAAATGACATTATTTACAGAATCAAAGGCTGAGGCGTGAGATTTTCGGCAAAATAGTCGGTACAAGGTTACGAAATAATTTCTGGTCAATCAGCTGTAATCACCAATTAGCTTTCTTATTTCTAACTCATTTATAATATGTCCTTGAAAGCCTTTTGTATTTTTAATTATTGCCTAGCCCTATCAGTTGCAACGCCTGATGTGACGGAGTCGCAAAACTGCCTCGTCCTCGACTCCTCGTCCAGCTCCTCACAAACGCGCCTCACGACCAGCACCAAACTTTATAGTTTTATTATTGAACAAAACAATAATTGAGACGCTAGTTGGAAAGCGGTTTTCTACAAACAAATTTTACATAAATTGACTTTAGCGCGTAAACACATTGACCACACACTTACCGACGATGTTGGGCGGACGAACCAAGTAAAATATCAAATTGCTTCCAAATATTGCCAATGTTCAACGGCACTGATAATTGTCAACAGCAAAAATCAATTCGAAATTCTGCAATGAAAATTCGATCGCTCTTTAATCACTAAACTTATCTCACCAGTTCCAGAATAAAAACTGCTGTCCGAATTCAAAGTGGCAAGCAACATTTGTCCAATACAAGTGGCATTACTCGATGCCAAACAGCCGCGCGAGAATGCACTAAAAGGCAGCGCTGATTATTCAGCGCAAAAACAAAAGTCGCATTGGTTCGAAACCCGTAGGCAATTACCAATGTGACGTAATACCTAAAAATATCTCAAATACCTTAGACAAGTTAACCGTCTTAAAGCAAAGTGACGTTCAGTAAATAGCAATTGTTTATAAAATTGTTTGTTATTAACATGAAGCCAACTTATTAAATATGTCATTAAGCATCAATGTTTTGCACAAATTTGTATAACAGTGCTCAGCAATATTGTAAATTTTTGTATTTTTATGCAGAACTATCAAATGGTTCAAAATTCCAAACTACCGAATACGATTGTGTCTTGATTTAACATCATTTTTCATTTTTTTGGTCATTTTACTATGGTTTAATTTAAACGAGATGAAATTGGACATACTTCTGAAGCCTGGCCTTTGCAAAAACGTTTGTAATTACTTCATCTTTTTAGATAAAATTCTGGAATTTCTTGACTTTTCCTAATTTGAATTGCTGAATAAGATGGTACTATTTTTAGGTGCCCCCAAACAAGGGTTAATGAATAAAATAGACATTTCTTAACAAATTTGTTAATTTTTGCTTGTTTTCGCAAGCAGAGCGTGGAATTTCAATTTCACGCTTTTATTAAGTGACATGAATTTTACCAAGAATTGGCTTTGCGTGACGAAGCGAATTACGTCGTTTGGTGACGTCGATATGCCTTAGGCCAGCGTTTCTCAAACCATGGATCGCGACCCAAATGTGGGTCGCCAAGGCTACGCGGAATGGTCGCAAAAACTTGTAAATTACCGCAAGCAAAAGAAAAAGAACTGCGCTTACAAGATTTCAAAAGTGAAAACCCTTTTTTAAGAGAACATTACGATGTTAAGACGAAAATCTAGAAATCAGAGTCAGATTCAAGTTGAAGACCTTTTCTTTTTTTTTCTTAGAGAGAATACCTTGATTTCGGGACGAAAAGTAGAAAATCGGAGATTGAATTCAAGTGAAGACCTTTTTTTTTTAGAGATCACTACGTTTTTCAGTCGAAAATCAAGAAATCAAAATAAGTTTGCTTACGAACAAATTTCTGCCCACACATATACAGCTACAAATTAGATTAGACGATCATTTTGATTTTCATAACACTTTCGTGTTGTTTCAATATGTGCTCACTCAAATTTATTTGGGTCGCAGTCATATTTGTAGATCGTTGTTTTTAGCAATTTTGGGTCGCCGAAAAAAAGGTTTGAGAAACGCTGCCTTAGGCGATGCAGAACTTATTTCATGTAAATCACATTTTCTTTTTTTGAGCTTTTTGCGATTGCTTGGAAATATTTTACACATATACATTTTGTATAAAACAATTGTTGTTGGATTGCTTGAATACCAATCAAACGGACAAAATTCAATTTTTACACTATGCATTTTTATAAAACTTTCTTATACCTATTCACTCGTGGGAAAAAATAAATGAATTAACTAGTTCAAATTTTAGATCTCATGCTGACGCTTTCAAGACAATTAAACAACACCTGACTGTTTATAATTACATTTCATGTTGCATTTGAAGTAACAGGCCGTTTCTATGTTGAAAATTTTCTTACAATGAAAAATCCGACGTATTTTTTATGTAAAAATTTACTTGTTTGAAAAAGTTTTGTAAAAAAATTTATAGCTTTTAGATGTGGGTTTTGCAAACAGAAAACACAAAATAAAAACAAGATGTTTGATACGATTGAATTTCAATGAAACTGGGGTATTCAACTTGTATAAAGTCATGACGGTTTTAAAGTCTGAGATTTGCACAAATAACTTCTTTTTTCCAAAAAAATTTTCTCGCGAAAGTTTAAAAAAACGGTCCTTACTCATTGCAAACTGTTTGATAAATTTATTTCGAAAGTTAAATAAAGACCAAAAAAGCTCCATCCTAAAAATTCGAAAAAACTTTTTATGTAAACATAAAAATCATTTTTGGTCTTCATGTACCTTTCGCAATAAATTTTATGTTTGAACTCAAAATGTCATTTTAAAAAATTTTTGATATGACTCCTGGGCTAATATGATTAAATATGATATTCAGACGTCTTTGTAGTTTTAAACTGACTTACTAATTGGAAACCTTTGAATAAAAATTAACTTTGATATCTTAGTTACGGATGATCTGCGCTGTTTACAAAGATTTTTCCACGTAAAACCAGATAAAGCGCCAGGCATTAATTTTTTGTGCATAGAGCTTATAATCCATGCTAGAGCTGCTTTGAATTCTTGATTATATAACTTTCTCTTTTCCTGATTGCGTCAACTTCAATTTCGAAAATCTACGAAAGAGCGCTTGTAGTCGCGATTCGAAAGACAAAGAAGGCTGTATAGAACAGTGGTATTATATATGTGTATATAACAGTTATGATGAGAGCAGTTAAGATTATCAAAAATATTCGGAACCGTGTATTGCATTTAAGGGTTTTTGAGGCACTGTCTGAGCGCATGGGCTCACAACATCACCATCTCATTTTTTTATGCAGAAGTGATACGGTTTTGGAGAGAACGCGTTCTTACGCGTCTTTTTGATTTAAGAAAAGCAAATAAGTTTTTACAGAAGTGAAAATTCCCTATTAAAATAACTTCGATTCAAAAAGATGTGAATAAGCAAACTTGCTTACTTAGCATATATATTCAGCCGCTTGAATGATTGTAGTGGTTCTCTTCAAGGTTAGTGCATCAACATATTTACAGTGTGCAACATAATTTTTAAAAAAAGTTGTTTTTTTGTAACAGATGTTTGCAAAAAAGCGACATTGATATGTTTCCAAGTTTGCAAGATTTTGTGGCAAGTACCTCTGTTGACACTAATAGTATGTAATGATTTTTTTGGTGACCGTCTGTTAGAGGGCGCTAGAGAGTAGGAGCAGGAGCGCAGGAGCGCTGACGTGATCGCAGGAGCGGTGGCGGAGGGTGGCGCGAGAGAGCAGTGGCGGATCCGAATCCTAATCCAAATTCTACTCCTATTTTGAATCCTATTCCAAATCTTAATTCTAATCCTAATCTTAATTCTAATCCTAATCTTAATTTTAATCCTAATCTTAATTCTAATCCTAATCTTAATTCTAATCCTAATCTTAATTCTAATCCTAATCTTAATTCTAATTCTAATTCTAATCCTAATCCTAATCCTAAAATCCTAATCCTAATCCTAATTCTAAAATCCTAATCCTAATCTTAATCCTACTCCGAATCCTACTCCGAATCCTAATCCTACTCCGAATCCTACTCCTATTTCTAATCCTACTCCGAATCCTAAACCTATTCTTAATCCTAAACCTATTCTTAATCCTAATCCTAATCCTAATCCTAATCCTAATCCTAATCCTAATCCTAATCCTAATCCTAATCTGAATCCTACTCCTATTTCTAATCCTACTCCGAATCCTACTCCTATTTCTAATCCTACTCCGAATCCTAAATCTATTCCTAATCCTAATCCTAAACCTATTCCTAATCCTAATCCTAAACTTATTCCTAATCCTATTCCTAAACCTAATCCTAATCTTAATCCTAATCCTAATCCTAATCCTAATCCTAATCCTAATTCACCGTCAAAAATTCACCGTTACAAATAAGCACACTTTTTGAAAAAAATTTTGACAAGAACCCGTTTAAAATTAAAAATTAAAAAAATTAAACAAAAGCTAAAATAGACATGTAAATGTTAAAAATAATAAAAATAGTTGTAAAATTAACTAGATTGTATGGGTTGGTGATGATGACATTAAGCAAAAAACACAAGAAAATAAATTGTTATCACCTTAAAAATGACAAAGATAGTGTTGAAAACGAGAATAAAGAAGAACTGTGATTATGACGCAAATTGAGAAATAGATTTATTGTTATTATGATACAAAAAACTTGGTAAAATAGACAACACTGTGATTTAAATAAAACTTTTTTAATTTGTGTAATTTTCAAGATTTGTGCAAGAACTTTTGCATTCAAAAGCAATAAAAACGCTATTATAAAAATTTTTCAAACTGTAACTTTTATCTAATATCTTACCATCAAACAAACTTGTAAACGAAAAATATTTAACAAATTGTGATAATTTTTTATAACTAACGACAACAATACTTAAAGAATTTTTAAAAATAGAAATGTAACAGACCAGTTGAAGACATAGAAATTGATATGCTCTACAAGTTACGTGCATAATAATTTAAAAAGAGTAGGTTTATAAAGCAAAATACACAAGTTGTGATTTCAAATTCAAAAATAAAAAATTTTGTTGGTCTAACCTTTGAAACAACAAACTTAGCTATTGAAACGTGATCAAAGTAAAATGTAGATTTGTTTCGAAAAGTTTGCTTGTAAAAATGCAAAATTAAATCATGCTGAAGCGTAATGTTTCTGATTTTTTGAGGCACAAACGGTTTCAACTAGTAAAATTTGTAAGGTGGACTGATTTTTATCATAAAGTTAATTTAATACACCGCATTTAGGTCGCATGATGAATAAAAATTGCTAAAAACAGATATTGATTTGCAAATCGAACAACTTTTAACAAGAAATTTGCTATTTTTCAGTCAAGACGGTTTCAACTTGAGAAAATCTTGTGAAATTTTGTGATGCTAAATACCTTTTTAATGCAAAGTAGATTAAAAACATTAAAGTTACAAGGTGAAAAAACTATTTAAGTCAAAAATCAATATCTTTTCATGAAGAGATGAGTCTAATAAACTTGACTAGTCAACTTTTTGTTAGTTAACTTTGAAATGTTTGTGATGTTACTTAGTATTTAAAACAAACGAATCGATATTTAGTTAAACTGAAGTCTTTCATGCGACTCTTTTTACTTTGAAAAAGAAAAAACTAAATAAAATGAGAACCGTGCAAAAGTCGAAATATTTGCTTCTGTGCAACAATTAAAGAGTTTGACAAAATTACACCATTTGCACAATTAAGAAAGCAATTGTGATAAAAAATTTAAGATTGAATTGTTGCTATGTATTGAAAAAATGGCAAAAATGTAACATAAAGTAGAATTTTTTAGGGTTTGGTTCTAAAAACTAACAAACTTCTGCAACAAAGAAATGTACACTTTTTAGGAAAAATTTTTTTAGATTTTTTAAGCAAGCTAGTGTTTTTGTAACTTTAAAATGTAAGACACTTGGAAAAAAGGTCGGCCTTTCAAAAAGTTAAATTTTT
Organism: Diplosoma virens; assembly: GCA_963680785.1. NCBI lineage: Eukaryota > Metazoa > Chordata > Ascidiacea > Aplousobranchia > Didemnidae > Diplosoma > Diplosoma virens. The sequence goes on from OY796893.1 coordinate 19,031,804, forward strand.
TCACGTAAAAGGAATCTAGTGTTTCCATACAAAAAAACTTTACAATTAGGCTCAAAGTTTTACAATTTTTAACACCTAACCGCAAAACCTCCGTGTGAAAACTGTATAAAACTATATTCGTGGATCAATTTTTAATATCAATTAATGAAGTTTTTGGTTAAAACATTTATTTGAATTAAAGAAAAACTAAAGTATTTTTGGTTAAACTAGTGCAATAATTTTAAAACTTGACCACAAAAACGTTGTTGCGGAAAATAAAATTTAAAAGTTTAATTTTTAATACCTGTAGACGGTTTCTTTCACAAGGTCACTGTCCAAACTTTTTTCTTAGAGGTTAGCAACGTTCAAGATAAAAGAGTGAATTTGTTGGTTTCTTTATTTATGTTTGTTACCCCAAGCAAAACCGTATCCTGAAAGCAAAGTTTTAGGTATTTTTTAAAAATCCTGCTTTTTCAAAGGTTTATTTTTAGATTTCTAGTTAGTCAATAAGTTTATTAAATAATTTCAGTTTGGTTTGTTTTCATTTAGACATAAGAACTACCTGTGATAGGACTTGATAGAATAAATCTTAATATATTTTAAAAATACAACCGATTTTTCTTGGAATTGATCTTACTTATACAAAACTTTTTAAACTTACGTTGGTCTTATTCGATTTCAAATTTTGTGTTAAGTTTAGAAAATTTAGTTGGTAAAATGAATTAAAATGTTCAGTTTTACGATGAATTTTCTTATTAAAAGCAAAAAAATGTAAAACTTTTTAACATAAACGGTTGCAATTGACTGGGGATCAAATGAAACTTAAGTCGGTGTTTTGAAATCAAATTTTTTGGGTCAAGCTTGTAATAAATTTTCCTTTCTACAGAAAATTGTTAAAAACTATAAAATTCTTTGCTTATCTATTTTTACTCTGGAAATTAAGGTAACCAGACTTTCAAACTCCAATCATGAATACGTCACAGTTTTAACAGGAAACGTAAAACGATATGAACAGCAAGCTTCTGTGTAAGAGGAGACCTTGACACACGTTGTGAAGGTTACAGTAGCTTTCTTATTATAAAAAAATTATAAAAAGGACCAAAAGATGAAACATAGTTAGAACCGATTTCATTTTTGAAACAATTAAAATGTTAACACTAGAAATTAAATTCATACAACATAAAAATAATAACTATGTTTGAATTCGGTTTACTAAATAATGAAGAAAAAAGACGACTTTTTTATTAAACATCTGCTTATTGAACACGAATAACCTATCAATAAAAATTTTTGTTTAAAACTTTTAAGAATTACTTTGACTGCGAATAAAAATCAAGGTAGTCAAGAAAAAAATTCAACAAAGGTGTAACAAAAAATCAAGCTTGTTTAGAAAAAAAGTTAAACGTAGGTATAATAAAAATCAAGGTTGCTTAAAGAAAAATTGAGATTGGGTATAACAAAAATCAAGACTGCTTAGACAAAAAGTTTTAATATTGAATAAAGGTACCTAAAAGTCAAGCTTTCTTAGGGAAAAAATTAAATGTAGGTATCTAAAAATCAAGGTTGCCAAGAAAAAATTAAGCAAATGTATAACAAAAATCAAGGTTTCCAAGAAAAAAATTAAGTATAGATATAACAAAATCAAGTTTGTCTAGAAGAAATTGAGGTTAGGTATGACAAAAATCGAGGTTACCAAGAAAAAAATTAAGCATGGATATAACAAAATCAAGTTTGTCTAGAAAAAAATTGAAGGTAGGTGCAACAAAACCAAGCTTGTTAAGAAAAATTAAACAAAGGTATGACAAAAAACAAAGTTGTTTATAAAAAAAATTGAAGGTAGGTGCAACAAAATCAAGATTGTTAAGAAAAATTAACAAAGGTATGACAAAAATCAAGGTTGCCAAGAAAAAATTAAATAAAGGTATAAGGAAAATTGAGAGCGTCAAGAAAAAAATTGAAATTAGGTATAACAAAAACAAGGCAGTTTAGAAAAAAATGGAAGATAAGTATAATAAAAATCAAGGTTATCAAGAAAAAATTAAGCAAAGATATAACAAAATCATGTTTGTCTAGAAGAAATTGAGGTTAGGTATGACAAAAATCAAGATTACCAAGAAAAATTAAACAAAGTTATGAGAAAAATCGAGGTTGTTAAGAAAAAATTGAAGATAGTTATGACAAAAATCAAGGTTATTTAGAAAGAAATTCAATTTAGGTATGACAAAAATTAAGATTGTTAAGAAAAATTAAAGATAGGTGTGACAAAAATCGAGGTTGCCAAGAAAAAAAATTAAACAAAGTTGTGAGAAAAATCAGGGTTACCAAGTAAAAATTAAACGTAGATATAACAAAATCAAGATTGCCGAGGAAAAAAAAATTGAAGATAGTTATAAAAAAATTAAGTTTTTCAAGAAAAGTTAAACAAAGGTATAACAAAATCGAGGTTGACAAGAAAAATTAAGGTTAGGTATAACAAAAATCGAGGTTGTCAAGAAAAAATTGAAGATAGATATCTAAAAATCACGGTTGACTAAGAAAATGTTTGAAGAATTAAACAAATGTGTGACAAAAATCAAGGTTGTCAAGAAAAGACTTAAACAAAGATATAATAAAACTCATGGTTGACAAAGAAAAATTTTGAAAAATTCAACAAGGTGTAACAAAAATCAAGCTTGTGTAGGAGAAAATTGAAGATAGGAACGACAAAAAATCAAGATAAACTTTTAAAAATTCAACAAAAGTATAATAAAAATCGTGGTTGACAAAGAAAAGTTTGGAAAAATTCAACAAGGGTATAGCAAAAATCAAACTTACTTAGAAAAAAAAACTAAAATAGATATCTAAAAATCACGGTTGACTAAGAAAATGTTTGAAGAATTAAACAAATGTGTAACAAAAATCAAGGTTGTCAAGAAAAGACTTAAACAAAGATATAATAAAACTCATGGTTGACAAAGAAAAATTTTGAAAAATTCAACAAGGTGTAACAAAAATCAAGCTTGTGTAGGAGAAAATTGAAGATAGGAACGACAAAAAATCAAGATAAACTTTTAAAAATTCAACAAAGTATAATAAAAATCGTGGTTGACAAAGAAAAGTTTGGAAAAATTCAACAAGGGTATAGCAAAAATCAAACTTACTTAGAAAAAAAAACTAAAATAGATATCTAAAAATCACGGTTGACTAAGAAAATGTTTGAAGAATTAAACAAATGTGTAACAAAAATCAAGGTTGTCTAAAGAAAAAATTTTTGAGAAAGTGAACATAAAAATAATAAAAATCAAGCTTGCTTAGAAAAAAAATTAAAGATAGATATCTAAAAACCAATATTGACTAAAGAAAAACTTTTAAAAATTCAAAAAGGTGTAATAAAATTATGGTTGACAAAGAAAAATTCTGAAAATTCAACAAGGACGTAACAAAAATCAAGCTTGTTTAGAAAAAATTGAAAATTGGTGTAACAAAACCAAGGTTGCTTAGAAAAAATTGAAGATAGTTATAAAAAATTAAGATTGATTAGAAAAAATTAAACGAAGTTATAACAGAAATCAAGGTTTTTTAGAGAAAAAAGTTTTAAAATTGAATAAAAGTATCTAAAAACCAAACTTTTTTAGGAAAAATTGAGAAATTGAACATAGCTATAACAAAAATCAAGACTAAGTTTTGTAATGCACAAAGAAACCTATACAAACAATCCCGGTAAAAACCTAGGGAATTCTCCATGGGAAAACTTTGTATTGACCTGACTTGTCCAAACTTGCCCTTTGTGGAACATATTTTGGTAGGTTTTTTTTTTTTTCTATTGTGCGCTTAAAAACAGGAAACTGTTTAAAAAATTTTCTATTGCGCGCTTAAAAACAGAAAAAGGTTAGGTAGGTTCGCTTTACGAGTGCTTAAAATAAAAAGCGGTTTGACCTTATTGCTTTAAATTCTTGCAGAATGTCTTGAAATAATCTTATGTTATGTTTTGAACTCTTGGTTCTGTCTTGGACAAGAAACGAACTCAGGACTACTGCTGTTCTTAGGGCTGGGATTTATACTGTCTTGGGTAGGAATCAAACTCAGGATTTCTGCCTTTCTTAGAGTTTGGTTTTATATTATCTTGGGAAGAAATCAAACTCAAGACTATATCTTTCTTAGGTTTAGGATTTATATTGTCTTGGATAAGATTTGAACTCAGGACCATCACCTTTCTTAGGATTAGGATTTACAGCTTCGCTGTCTTGGTTGGGAGTCAAACTCAGGACTACTGTCTGTCTTAGGTTTAAGTTTTATATTGTCTTGGCTAAGAATTAAACTCAGGATCATCGTCTTTCTTAGGAATAGGAATAAGAATAGAAATAGGATTAGGAATAAGAATAAGATTAGAATTAGGAAAGGATTAGAAATAGGATTAGGAGAAGGATAAGAAATAGAATTAGGAATAGGATTAGGATTAGGAATAGAAGTAGGATTAGAAATAGGATTAGGATTAGAAATAGGATTACGATTAAGAATAGGTTTAGGATTAAGAATAGGTTTAGGATTCGGAGTAGGATTCGAAATAGGAGTAGGATTTAGAGTAGGATTAGAAATAGGAGTAGGATTTAGAGTAGGATTAGAAATAGGATTAGAATTAGAATTAGAATTAGAATTAAGATTAGGATTAGAATTAAGATTTAGAATAGGATTCAAAATAGGATTAGGATTTGGATTAGGATTCGGATCCGCCACTGCTGTCTCGCGCCACCCTCCGCCACCGCTCCTGCGATGACGTCAGCGCTCCTGCGCTCCTGCTCCTGCTCTCTAGCGCCCTCTAACGGACGGTCACCAAAAAAACCATTACATACTACTGACACTAAAGAGTTACTTGTTATTATGAGTCAACACTTAAAAAAGTAAGCCCTTAATTTTTGCCTATATTTTTCGAAAAATAAGATCCTCAAAAGAAAAAGTTTTGGATCGTTAATCTCTTTACAGTGGATATAAAGTTGTGCAATCCTAACGCTGCTAAAAAAGAATCGCTGATTGAACTCGTTTGCGATACCAAGTTAAAGATTGCATATAAAAACTTACCACTTTTACAATTTTAGACTTCACTTAAAAACAAATATATACAACTTAATAACAAAGCAATTAAACTGCTGCTAATTTTTTCTACGGCTTATCTGTAAAGAATAGGGTTTGGGTTAGGGTTAGAATACTACTGTACAACCTTATCTAATCAAAACTTAATCAATCTAACCAGTGATGGGATTCAGGGGGTTCGCACGGGTTCGCGCGAACCCGTTCTTGGAATTTCAGCACGTTTAGCGAACCCGTTCTTGGAATTTTAGCACGTTTAGCGAAACCGCTTTTAACTTTACGTAATCTATGTATTACAATGTCTCTGTGTTTAATGTAACAATTTCAATCCGCTGCAGATGTTTGTTCAGAGTGTAAAGAACGATTCGGAATGAAGACCTTTTTATTTCGATCGTTCAATGACCTTTTTTTTTTTTAGAGAACACCCTAATTTTGGGAGGAAAATAGAGAAATTAGAGATGAAATCGAAGTGAAGACCTTTTTTTTTTTTTAGAGAACACCCTAATTTTGGGAGGAAAATAGAGAAATTAGAGATGAAATCGAAATGAAGACCTTTTTTTTTTTTTTTTTTAGAGAACACCCTAATTTTGAACTTGTTCTTAAAACTTTGAATCCCAACACTGAAACTGTTGTTAGTGAGTTCGATACAAAAAAGAACCTGTTCTTAAAATTTTGAATCCCATCACTGAATCTAACCCTATGTAAGAAAAGCTTTTTGGCTTTATCTCTTATTAAAACTATAGAGAAAAATTGAGTGGATATTCAAGCTGAAGTTCGCCCAGAGGCGCCGGAAAAATTTTTGGCGGGGAGGAGGTAAAGATTTAAAACAATAGCTCCTCTATTTGGTTGAATAGAAAAAATTGTAGTTAAGGCTTCAAAACTGAATAGAATCGTCCAAAATTAAAATTTACGTGATTGAAATATAGTTGCTGAAGATTAAAAAAAAAAGGTCATCACTCTAATTTGCACTCTCATTCTTTCGTTATGACTGCAATAATCACGCGATGATCAGCAAAGGTTCAAAGTTAAGAAAAAAAGGCAGTCATTTGGTTGATAAAGTATTAATAATAATTGTAAAATATAAAAATCGTTTTGTTTGTATACAAGAAAACCGAAAGTTTATTTGGTAAACGAACTTCCGTAAATAGGATATAAACTTTTTTTTAGTCTTCAACTAAATTTCCAGGTCATGCATCTGCGTAACTGTTCGAAATACAGTTGAAGACAAAAAAATGTTGTCACTGATTTTACCACCTATTCTTTTTTTGTTTTTAAATATATTTCGAACAGGTATGCAAATGCATGACCTGGAGAGTTAGTTGAAGATTAAAAAAAGAAATTTCATCTCCTGTTTACAGCAGTTAGTTCATCCAATGAACTTTCGGTTTTCTTGTATATATTCAGAAAACTCACTTTGATTTTACCACCTACTCTTTTTTTTGTTGTTTTCAAATATATTTCGAACAGGTATGCAAATACATGACGTGGAGTGTTAGTTGAAGACTAAAAAAGAAATTTCCTCTCCTGTTTACGGCAGTTAGTTCACCCAATTAACTTTTAGTTTTTTTGTATATATTCAGAAAGATTTATATATTTTATATTTATAGTAAGTACCTTATAAACCAAAAGAGTGCCTCTTTTTTTCAATTTTGCGCCCTTGTTAACTTACTATTTTTTTGCTGTTGTCAAATCATTGTTTTAAAAACTTTGTTACATTTAGTTTCGGTCGAATTTATGTAAGTGTAGAGACAAATCGAACCCAATGCTTTTGTACTGCAAATTTAAAGGACACTATTTGCCCCTTGTGCGCCCCCGTTTCTGGCGCCCCTGAATTTGCCTTTTAAAAACTTCAATAGAGTCACTTTTACTACGTATTATATCAAGAAGGCAGCAGCAAAGTTCATATAAAATGGAGTTCTTCTGATGCTAAATGCTAATCTTTTTATTAATTTATCGCGTTTATTACAATTGTGTCATTAGAAAAAATTACCGGGCCGCAAGATTATTTTGAAATATTACCGGTCCGCAAGCTTAAAAAGATTGAGGAACTGCTCAAGACCTGCTCTAGACCTGTTCTACTTTTTCGAACCTGCGGCACACTTTGAAAAATTTTTTAAATTAGAAGAACACCTGGACCAGGTGTAAAGAGCTAAATTTTGAATGTTTTCCGTAACCTGAAGTTTCATTTGGATGTCTTAAACAAACTAAAAATTTTAATCTAAACTCTAAAAATAAAATGATGACCTTTTTTTCATCTGAAGTTACCAATTTGCGCATATCGTGCACAATCGAGCCTACGTGAAAATTGATCAAAAAAATTATAAATTTATTTGTATAGAGTTATTATGTTCACTAAATAATGCTTTATATTGAAGTACCAACGTTTTACAAGACTTTAATAAAAGTTTAAACCAAAAATTAAATACACTTAAACTCTAAAACAAAAAAACCAATAAAGGAATTAATTTAAATGAACGACCTGAAAAACGATCTTCAACTATTCGACAAAATAACAACTGACAAAACCAAAGTGTAAACGGAACGTGAAATACCAGAAACGGCAGAAATCAACGCGTTGGAAAAAAGGCGCAATGCGTGGCAATCATCATATACTGTAGAACAGGGGTGGCCAACAAGTCGATCGCGATCGACCGGTCGATCGCGAGCTATCAAGTGATAGATCGCCAAAATATCATTTGTGACGTATCGTCGTATATGATAGATATCATTTGTGACGTGTTAGAAGTAAAAATGGAAAGAATGTTTGCCGATTAGCCCTAACAGTAACAAAGTGTTAATTCATTGCTTCAGTTACGGTGTGTTTGTTGTATTTCGGTCGTAGCCTAGTCTAATTTTTACAATGAGTGCTGTAAAGAGGAAGAAAACGTACAACTTTAATGAAGAATGGGAGCTGGCTTACTTCTGCCTAATGGTAAACAACAACTGTACCTGTCTTATTTGTAATTTAGCTCTTGCTTTGCCTAAAAAAGGAAATATCGAAAGACATTTTATGACACGCCATGCAAACTATAACGACGATTTTCCCCTCGGAAGTGAAGTGAGAAAGATAAAATTTAATGAACTTAAAAGTAATCTACTTGGACAGCAAAGAAGCCTAAAACTATTTTGCACATCGTCAAAAGCAACTACTTTAGCCTCATTCAAAGCCAGTTGTTTCTTAGCAAAGAAAGGCAAGGCATTTTCAGATGGAGAATTGCTGAAGGAATGTTTTCTAGAAATTTCAGATAGTCTTTTTCAAAATATTCATAATAAGAGTGAAATTAAAAATGCAATTAAAGACCTACAATTATCAAGAAACACTGTAATGAGGAGAATAGAAAAGATGAGTGAAAATGTGGCAGACCAGCTTAGAAATGATTTTACCAAATGCGAGTGTTTTTCATTACAGCTTGATGAGTCGACGGATATCAGAGATGCGGCTCAAATTGTTGTGTTCATTAGAATGGTATTTAATGATTGGACAGTTAAAGAGGAAGTGTTTGGTGTTATGACTTTGAAAGAAAGGACGAGGGGGACAGATATTTACACTTTATTTAAAAAGTATTGCACAGAAATAGGATTGCCTTTGTGGAAGTTGGTTGCAGATGGAGCAAAGTCAATGGTAGGCAGTGTAAACGGCTTTGTTGTCTTGTGCCGAAGAGACGATGATTTTCCAGATTTTTTGCAGTACCACTGCATAATCCACCAGCAAGTTCTATGCAGCAAGCGACTAAACACAAAAGAGATAATGGATGTCGCATTCAAAATTTCAAACTCCATAAGAGCAAAAGCCCTTCAACGACGCCTTTTCACGCAGGAATTTGAGGGAAAGCAGCTTATTTTACACACGGATGTAAGGTGGTTAAGTAGCGGCAAATTTCTTCAAAGATTCCGTGATCTATTGGAGGAAATTCGTGTTTTTCTTCAAAACAGAGGTGATAACGACGCCAAGTTGAACGATTTGGATTGGCTGAGCGACCTGACTTTCCTGGCTGATATCACTGGCAGATTAGCGGCCTTAAATCTACAGTTGCAAGGAAAGGACAAACCAATTAGTGAAATGATCAGTGCTATTAGTGCCTTTAAAATTCAAATTCCTGCATTGATCTCCGATCTAAAAGAAAAGCAGTACAAATTTTTCCCAAACATTAAACACCATTTAGAAAAGCATTCTGGTGGTATTTGGGACCATGAGAAATATATTCATGAAATAGATTTGATTTCTGATGAATTTGAAGATCGGTTCAGTGATTTTCGAAAGATAGAAGAAATAGTTGAATCGTATCATACCCATTCAAGTCGGATTTAAACGTGTCATCTGTTTCTTAACAAATAAGTGACGTATTTGCGTTGGAAAGAGGTAACTTTGAAATGGAAATGTTAGCACTGAAAGTAGACGTGTTCCTCAAGGCCCGGGCACCCGAACCAGACTTATGGAGGTTCGTTGGTTTGAAATACAGCAACTTGAAAAAATGTGCGGAATATATCCATCCTTGTTTTGGGTCAACGTATTTATGTGAATCCGCGTTTTCATTTATGAATGCTATTAAAACTAAACAACGTTCTGTACTAACCGATTCCCACTTGGCCGATTATTTGAAGTTGTCTTTGACGGGATATACTCCTGATTATGAAAAGCTGGTCAACAATATGATGACTCAAACATCTCACTAAATGAACTGTGTATCATTCGTTTTGTGTTTTATTCATTCATAATTAACTTGCTGGTTTATTCATTAAACCGAAGTGACCAATTATTATAATAAACGATTTTTATCAATAATTTATTTCTGTTGACAGCAGTAATATGCATTAAAGATATGAGATATAGTATCGAAAAAGTCAAAGGAAAGTTTTGGCTTTTTTGCAACGCATCATTGACCGGTCGATCGCGAGCTTGTAAGAAATTTTGTAGTCGATCTCGAACGATCTGAAGTTGGCCACCCCTGCTGTAGAACTTTGTTAATTACATAGTTCATATATGAAGAAAAGCGTTCAAAATTTAGTAAAGACCAAAAATAGGTCTTGACATTACACAATGAGATGTACTGTATAATGAATTTTTTTAAGTTGTTTAGTTGCTACTTCAAAGAAACATAACTTTTTTTCCATTTGGAAGAGTACGTTTCTCGTTTTTTCGCAGCACACGAGTTGGAGAGCACTGCTCTAGATCCTGACTATGGTTTATTTATCGGTTATCAAATGCCTGCCGATAAATACGAAAAGGTCTAAATGCTTGTTTGTGCCTGCTACCCAAAAACGTAAACAATTTCGCTGAAATAAATATCCGTTCTGCTCATCACATGAATCATAGATCGAACACAGAGTACTATGAAAGTAAATCCGGCCTCATGCTTTCATTACCAGCGCCTTGCCTTACCCGTTCGAAACAGTGTGTCCAGAACAGTTTGCGTTATGCTTAAACGCCTTCAGATGGGTTAAAGACAATGGCCGCAACCGATTGGCGCCGCCTAACTAACCAGTCGGCTGTGTCTACTTGGATTGCGCCCAGTCGGTGGGGGCCAGTTGGCCCATTCCGCCTGCGGAGTGTAGTTGCGCGTTTTCATTTGTGCAAGACAAATGGGATCTCGTTCCTTTTTCTCATTGCAAATGTGGAGCCATTGCACAAACCGGAGATAACGTTGCATCGCAAGGTAACATGCATTGGGCATTACAAGGAGCACGAGGTCGGACAATTTTAGATGAAAAAATAAACAATTGTGGCGTGGTACATTGTTAACAGCATTTAACCCAGACAATACAAGAAAAAATTTGCAGTAAAAAAATTAAGCACGGAAGTCAGTCCTATTTATGTGTTTTACTTGAAGTGAATATTTTTACATGCTACAACAATTTCGGCATAGAATTGCCTTGTTTTACATAATGTTAGAAAAGGGTCTTTACAGTTTAACATCTCTTTCTCGAAGCTATCTTGGAGAGGTCTTGTGGTGATCAATATCTTCTGAAATTGATCAATCTAATTTTCCACAGTGTAAAACAAAAAAACACACTTTTAAATAAAATATATTGGAGCCAAAATGTGTTGTTTTATCTCGTATTTTATGCGACACTTTTCATACTACAAAATAAAAAATACATCAGCCTTTGTTACCCAGACTTGCTTATTTTCTAGTTTTGCTTTTAGGTTTTCACTTATTAATTACTTTTTTGCCTTATCTCTGGTTGTTTTTCAAAGGATTATTTTATTATAATTCTTTTGTTATTTTGAATGACACAATAAAAGTAACTGCTTGACAAAACACCTTATGATTATTTCACAGTAACGTTGTCCTTCATTTAATCTCAATTATATGTTATGCGAAAATTTGTAAATGTTTAGTGACAAATAAGCAAACCTGAATCTTGAATCTTCACAAATATTAGAATATTGTGGTTTAGGAAATTTTTTATTGGGCACTCTAGTTTTTACAAACTATAATTTAAAGTTGCTGATAAAGACTTTAAAGTAGGGAAACTCAGGTAAGGAAAGTTTCAAGTAGAACAATAAAACGTGAAAAGAATCCATTCCCATGAAAAGGACACTTCCAACTTCTCGCCAGCCCTAATTCAACTGCACCTTAAAAGGCCTTTGACTGGCTTGCAGTTTGATGTTCAACGAAAAATTAAATTGATCTTGTGCGAAAGTCATTTCCGTGCAAGTGACTTTAGTGTTGTAACATTTACACCTCGAAATTATGCTTCAAAGTCTAATTTTAGGAAATGTTGTTGTCTCTGTTATGATAATGAAATTGGACCAGGTCAGGAAATGCAAAAAAACATGAACAAATTACAAAATCATTGTCAAACATGTGACTCTTCCAGGTGTTTGCGGCACTACTTACAAATTTGCGCTTCATGCTTTGATTAATGCCGAGATATGTTCCATGAATAACAGTAACAATTATATAGAGTAATATTGTTTTTCTCAAGTGTTTTTTTTTAAAGCAATGCAATGATGTATCTAATAGTTTCATTTCAATGATTAAAAAACTCTTTTTGTGGCGGTGAAATAGGATGTGCATGTAAACGATGATATATGAAAGATTAAGTTTTGTTAGTTTTATAATATCTGTAAGTCGATCTTTTAACACTGCTAAACATCAAAACATAACCAACTTTACATTATTTAATATTTTATGTAAAAAAATTCATTTTCTTTTTTTTTTACCCTTTTTTAAAAAAAAGCAGCAATAACTATTAGTAAGCACAAAAACATGTGGACAAACATGCGAGCAAGTAAATAAAACTGATCTAACGTATTTTTCATAATTCGACCATTTAAACAATGAAGCAAGCTTCCTTAGCTTCTTCATTGTTCGTAATTGTCGTGCGCGTTAACGTCACTCTTTACGTCAAATTTTTAATTAAGTTTACGACTGTTACAACAGCGAATCCGTTACAATCGCATTTCACGGTAGTTAAATAAGTGTCTAAACGTAAAAATTGAAGTGACCTTGATAAATTACAAATCTTAAGTTGCTACACCAAACGTTTATTTGTATCACGTTATTTGACATAATGTCATTATATCAGTAACATATGTTATTTTTAAATCTTGAATATTGGTTATCAGGGATATATAGGCCTATATAATACTCTTATTTAAATTACAATTTTCAACATCACCAGTTAGCTAGACATAAAGTCTTTGCATAATGCAAAAAGTAAACAAAATTTTTCCATCTTATCCATATATCGGTAAATGTGTTTAGGTTTAAATCTATCACCATATATTGCATTCTCGTAAATAAAAAAATGTAAAAATAGATTTACTTTAATGTAAAAAAGTAAAACCACTGCACTAAAAACTTCTTTGAAGATATATCAGATATAAAAATACGATTGTAGAGATTTAAAATCCATTAGTGATTCAACTGACAGCAACAGAAATGTTTAGGACAAAAAATTATATAATCTTAAAATTTAGTAAAAAGTTATATAAAGTTGAAATGTATTAATTACACTCAAAAATATTTTAGATTCTCATACTATCGTTTTTATGCAATAAACTAAATTTTTAATATTTGAATAATTTGTTATATTTTGAATATTTTTTGCTTTACTTCACATGAGATTTTACACAAGAAGGGCTTCTTCAAAATGTCAACGTAAGTGATTTTTTTGGGAAAACTAATCCAGAATCCCCATTTTGCCACCGGGATAGAATGAAACCAAGAGAAAATGGATCTTTTAAGAAACGATAATAAACTGAGGGAAATTCGATTTAGGTTTATGAACAAAAATTGCTTACGGTGACTTCTTGCAGAGACTCCAAAAGGATTCATAAAACCTTTTGTTTCTGTGGGACGAAGGGAAATAACTTGTCTACAAACTTGCGCTGTCAGCTCTTAAAATTTAATTCTACAGGATCACCAAAAAATTTAAAATGTGATATACAAAACAATTTTAGCATTACAAAATTAATTCAAGAAGCTATTTGAATGCAAACAATAACTAGATTTTCCAATGAGTCTAGAAATTTATTTAAATAGAATGTTAAAATAAATAAAAATAAAAAAGGTAATTGAAAATAAAGTAGATAACTTTAAATAAAACTAATTTTGAGTGTTAAACGAGAAAAATTCTAAATTAAAAAGTGCTATTGAAGATTGCATGAACAAAGCTTTTAAACCTTATTTACCTAGGATGTTTTTTTCTGTTGATCACCTAAGGGGGGTCCTCGACCCTATGTTTACATGTCCAATACTCTTAACAGACAGTAGCTATGCAATTGATTTTTTGATATGTTGGAAAAAATTTATTCTAGTTTAGTCAAATGTCTTTATATTTAGTAATATATATTTGCTATTAGTCACTTCTTATTTTGCATAAAGTTGAAGGTCCTCAAATTTTCGTTGATTGCTTTGTTTTGCGACATAGTTGGATTAGTCACGGTCTGCTGCAAAAACAAATAACTTCTACGTGACGCAGTAATCCTGACAAACACAGCAAGACGTTCAACACGTTTTTTGACTTACCTCATGATTTTTGAACACAAAAAGTGTACGAAAATCATGAGGTAAGTCAAAAAAATAGCCTGCTAAACTAAAACTACTCATCGGATTCGCTCAAGTAAAATTCCAAAATATTCAGGAATAAATTCTAGGATTTAAAGTCATAAATTTATAGGTTTTTATCATCCAAACTTTACGAGTTATAACGTTTTTATACAAGGGGGGTCCTTTGAGGAGTTATTAGGGTTAAGAATTTTTAGGTTCATTAGGGTTATGAACAAAATTACGCGCCGCGAGAGAACAAACAGAAAGAAAACAAATTAGGCCTACGATGTTTGATTAACTAAATTAAAGGCTCAGCGACGTGAGTTTAAAATCCAACAAAAACGGTAAATTACGGATAAATCTATGAACCTTGGTGTCTGATGCAAACAATTTAAAAAAAAGATTAAAACGTTAAATAACAAAAAATTAGAACATATAATTATCTTTTTGTCAAGCCAGAGGTTTTGCGATTCGCCTTCTTGAGGGGACCTCACAGCTTGGCGCAATCACATTACGACGTGAATCGTTCGTCGCAACACCTTCAAATTTAAAAAATAAAAATTTAAAATATTATATGCAAAAGAGTTTTAAGCATTTACACAAATAAACCATTAAAGTTCATTCCTTTAATAATCCATTTAAAATTTTAAGTTTAAATTGTATATCAAACAAAAAAAATAATAATAATTGCATTGACAAATATTAAATTTAAACACTGTCCTTTGACATTTAATAACACTATTTTATTGAACTTTTTTTTACTAATTATTATATTTATTTTTTATAATTATGTATCAACAAAAATTAAAAAATTGAAAGAACTTGGTCAAAATATTGATCAAATTTGATATGAAAATTTATTATACAGTTATATAGATAGTTAACAAGCTTTGGTTTTTAAACAAATTAAAATTTTTCTCTAATTTATGGGATTTGTAACTAAATAGATACATTACAATTTTTTTTAGTTTAATTAAAATAATAGGGGAAGGTAGGGCATAACAGACCCCTTAACTTTAAACGCTTCTACCTCCTACGTTAAATCTTGCAGAGAAACGATACCCCGAGTTTAGATCAAGGTCGTAGACACAAATCAAACAAACCAAAAACTGATATAATTGCAATTAGAGATTTTGTGAAAAAATTGATTCTTTTTTTTCTTAAAAAAACCGTTTTGCCCCGCATATGTGGCAATATTGAATACCCTATAAGGGCAATATGGACCGGATCGTCCATCTTTCCCCAACGTATTTTTTTGAGAAATATTGTGAGGTGAATACATAGTTAGGCAAGATAAAAGACACGTGATGTATTTTAAATATCTAATGTACAATAAATCCCAACAAAACAATAAAAAAGAACATAATTTTCAGTAACTTTACGCCTACTTTAGTACTACAGTTGCATACAGGGCAGTAGTAAAAATTTGGTTTACAAGCAGGCCTATAAACAGTTTGTTGGTCATTTAACATAGATCACAAACAAATTCAAAGTCATCTTCTTCTATACCAGCGCACTTAAAGTGAGCCCAGTTCAAGCATATAGTACATTGTATCATACCGTCATGACTGGTCTCACTCCACTTTTCCCAGCAATAGATGCATTGGCCATCCTCTTCTTGCTTTGAATATATTGGAGTCAAACTTTTCTTAAAAGTTGTTATTTGTGGACCTTTAAGCTTGCTCTGTAACTTTGCTTTTCTTAATGTCGTTAGTTTTTTTACACTTTACATTTATGTCCTTTGCTTTTGCCTTTTTTAATGTTATGTAGGTAAGCTTTATAAGGAGCACTTGTTGAAGCAGCAGCAAATCCACGTCGTATTTTTGACTTTCTACGAGGTCTTGTAGATGCTTTTGGAGGAGGTGCAATTGCATATGGTGATATATTCTTCGTGCAATGGGAGAGTGTGTATGGCTAGCATTTGGATTACATTCCATTGCTTCGTTTTCACGACCAGCTTGGTTGCTTTCTTTTGTGGAAATTGGTTGGCTTTGTGGCGTTTGCATTAGTGAAAGTAATTGAGAATCAGATTTATCTGCAAACTTGTTTGATGGTAAGTCAGTCAAAATTTCAGTTACAGAAGCTAATTCATTTAGCTGGTCATTTTTTCCAGAATCGATGTTTGTTACTGGCATGGAGAAAAATCGTATGGCTCAAATATGTCTCTATTTGTTGGAAACAATCCAGTTTTCTTAAATCCGTTTATGGCTGTTTGTGCTGTGGCTGCTTTAGTGTAAGCTATTCCAAATAATTCGGCTACTTAAAAGTAGTTACCACCCGACCAGGATGATTACGAAGTATTTTTCAAGCTCCTGATCATATTAAATTGACAATGGCTTCATGAAACTCACATTCAGCGGCTGCATCTTATGAGAGCAATGAGGTGGTAGACAAAGCAAAACTACCTCATTAGCTCTTGCAAGATCAATCACTTTCATGTTGATTGTATGAGTTGAATGGCTATTCAAAATTAGAAGAACAGGATTTTCTTTGTTGCTCCAGTTGATTTTAAAAAATGCTTAAACCATTCTACAAATATTTTATGTTGCATCCAACCACTTTTATGGCATGTATAAATGGAACCTGGAGGAGCTCCATTCATGAGCTCCGCCTTCATCCTAACTCTGGGAAAAACCAAAAGGGGTGTAATAAATGTCCCTGTTATGTTCATACATATTTTAACCGAAACCAGTTGCCTACGTTCTGCTGAAACTAACCCCCAACTTGTGGCCTTCCAGTTTTGGCTAAAACTTTTGAAGGCTTGCCTTGCGCAGTAGTAATGCCAGTTTCATCACAGTTAAAAATTCTCTGTGGAGAAACTTATATTTATCCATCACTGCTTCAAATAGGACAAAAAATTTATTGACTGTTTGGGTATTGAAAGACTTAGCTCTAGCAGCGGAAGTAGCTTCTGTTGTCTTAAAGATAGTTCTTTGTACCGGTGCATAAACCCTTGCAGCCAATCTTTACCTGCTTTTTTTTTAGCTTTATTGAAAGAATTTGGTAAATTATTTTTTTCTGCTAGCTGAAACGCAAGATTTTTGATATTATTAGTTGTCAAACCAAACATCATGCTCTCCAAAGACAAATATTCTACCAACTCTTTTTTCATTGTTGGTGAAAATATGGTCTAAAATATAAACAATTGCATATAAATGAGGGCATTTTACAGGTTTCTACTGGTTAAACCTAAATCTTTTATACCTTTTTAAATGTTATTTAATAGGCTGTATTTATAAACCAAATTATGATTTTTCTTAAAAGGTTAAAAGGTTTATTAAAAATTTTAAATTAAGTTTATCTCGTAGTTATCAAAGATTTTTGTGTGGTTTTCACATGTTTGTTTTGGTCTTTAAATCTTCTTCAAAGAGTTGTTTTCGGTATCTAAAATTCTTTTGATGCTGCTCTTAAAGAGGTTCTATTTTTCAATGCATATAATGCTTTTTTTCATGAAGTCTTTACTCCATGACTGTCGATTTGTTTTGCGCTTGTAGTTTCGGAACATGGTAGCCTACAGCAATTTTCGTACAACTATGAAAATTGTAAAAAGGCTGAATGAATAAATAAAAAATAAATGCAAATGTGGATACTAATAACAGAATTTAGCTAATTTAAAGTTTCTTATCCGTACAGTACAATATTCTTATTGGTACAGCTGAATGAGAACTAATTCGAGTTTAGACATGCAATTAACAAATTTACCCTTACAGGGTGGGGAAGAAGTCCCCGGAATTATTTTTAAGCTTTAAATTCAAGCAAATTTTAATTGCTCTAAAGCATAAATTGATGATCAATTGAAAGCTGTTTTATCATTCTTCATTTACAGTTTGGTTTCTTATTTTAATTGCCATAAAATTAGTCAAAAATGAGTAAACATCATGCCATTATTAAGCTTCATTGTGCGGGAGTGTCCAATTCGATGATTATCAAGCAGCTTAAAGTACCAAAATTTTGGACTTTGTACGACACTGTAGCAAGATCTAAGGAGCTAGGTGATGATTGTGTACGACACTGTAGCAAGATTTATAGAGCTAGGTGATGACAAAGACCGTCCTAGAGTGGACGCCCTTGCACAGCTCGTACACCCAAGATCATGAAGGCGGCTCGTGAGAGGGTGACACCAACAAGATGGTGCTCCTTCCCACACGTCCAGAAAATCTCATGCGTGGTGCAGAGCCAATTTTCCAAATTTTCAGAGAAAGGAAATGTAGCCGCTGCTTGACCTGATTTGAATCCTCTGGACTTTAATATTTGGTCGATATTAGAGGCTGAAGCCTGTGCTAAAACACACGACACCGTTGAAGGTTTGAAGGTGTCTCTGAAGAAAGCCTGGGCCAAAATACCACAAGAAAAGCTCCGTGTTTCAGTTGAGAGTTTCAGAGGAAGACTCGAGAGAGTAGTACAAGCTAAAGAAGGACATATTGAAATATAGACACATATTTTATTTTGTGATAGTCCTAGTAATAATATAACAATATATTTATTTAATATTCCTTTACCATAACTGAAATATTGTTAATTCAATTTGTCCGGGAACTTTTGCCCCACCCTGTAGACAAGGTCTGCTAATATTGGTAGACTAATATAGGGTTAGCCTACCTTATTAATAGATTATAGAAAATCTGTATCAGTATAAAAAACATTAATTTTTATAAATAAAATTGTTACACTACTTTGATGCAGTTCATAAAGAGAAATATCAATAACAAGCCTTTATACTAAACAGCAATTTGTGTGGTTTAGTTTGTGGTAAAATGAAAATTTGGTCTTTGGTCTGTTTCACCCCACTCATAGCTGGACCATTTTGCTCCTTTACCTAGTTTTAACATGCCATCTTATGACAGATATTATTATCAAACCTGATAAATTCTAAACTCTACCCGAAGAATAGCCTACGGTATTACTCTTAAAAACATGAATTCCAATATTTTAACTCCATAACCATAAAGCGAACTACTCACATTAAAATATGCTATTTTTAGATCAAGTAGGTCAAAATTCTTCTGATCGTTCTCAGTTCGTCGGTATAAGTTAGACGTTCAAACAAAATGGCTTGAATAACATGGTTCAATGACTGATTATATAATCATAGTCAATAGGTGACTGTATTTCTTTTTTACGAATTTATTTAAATGTTCCATTTTGCCTCACGGTGTCATATTACCCCACCTTCCCCTACCTGATACTAAAAACGTATAATTTCTTTAATCAAGAAACACATTTACTTGTCAAGCCAAGTAGGCTAAAAACCATTTCAAAAAAATAAAGAACACTATTTAAATAGGTATATAAACTGATTTTAACCTAATTTTACAAATTAAGGTTAAATATGAAAAAGATCTAACAACTTCGTCAATAACATTTAAAAAATTTAATTGCTTTTTGCAGTACAAATAAAAGTATAAAAATTAAACCTAAATTTTCACTGATTTCTTTATCTAATTTTTTTTGCGTGTCAAAATCAATTAGTTTGATTTCAAATTTTTATATCCATTGCATAAACCAAAAGTAAAACGTTTTATTTGGTCAGAAATTTTATTTGAGTGTCAAAGTACATATATTTTCTATTCAAGCTAATTAGTGATGGATATTCAAATTAGGGGTCCGAGGCAAGATCCCAATCAGGATTCCCAAGAATTGATGTTCTATAAAAAAAAAAGGTTTTTGATCTCGTATTGTTTCTACAGACGAGGGGAATGACTCGTCTAAACCTGCGCAGTCAGGTATTCAAAAATTCGATTGTTTTGGATCAACAAATGATTTATTAGCGTTTGAATTTGATACAAAACAATTTCGGCCACACAATTTTTAACCAGGAAACTATTTGAAATCAGAAACAATTTAACTAGATTTACCAAATGATCTAGACCTTATTCAAATAGAAAGAAAAATAAATACAAAAGGATTAATAGAAAACATTACTAACGCAAATAAACTTATTACAAAACATACCTAACCCTTCTCTAGCTAAATCAGCGTATAAACAAACACTAACCTAACCCTAAACTAGATAAGCTAAAATTGACCACGTTAAATGAATGAAAAACTCAAATTACAATGCAATATTACGGCACTATAAACTGTTTTTAAAGTCAAACGAAGGAAAATTCTAGGTTCGGAAATGCTATAGAAAAGTTACTTAAACAAAACTTTTAAGAACAAAATTACGCGCCGCGAGAGACCAAACAGAAAGAAAACAAATTACAATACTGATTAACTAAGTTGAAGGATTAGCGACGCGAGTTGAAATCCAACAAAAACGGTAAAGTTAAAACAATAAATAACAAAATTTAAAACATATAATAATCTTTTTGCCAAGCGGGAGGTCTTACTGTTCGCCTTCTTGACGGGACCTCACAGCTTGGCGCATCATCCGTCGCAACACGTATTTCTCTATTTTTCTCCCAAAATCATTGTGATCACTAAAAAAAAGTCTTCACATCGAATTGATCTTGTATTTTCCACTTTTTGTCCCAACTTCATAGTGATCTCTAAAAAAAAAAGGTCCTCAGATGAATTCATTCTGAGATTTCCCACTTTTTGTAACAATTTAAATTAGTGATCTTTAAAAAAATATACAGCCAAACTATATGAAACTATATGCGGTATTTTTTAAAAGGGGGGGGCTCCTAAAAACAAGAGGCGGCTCGAGGCAAGTTTCTCACTCACCTCACCCAATATCTACCACTGAAGCTAATCTAGCTTTTGGTACTCCAGCGATACTTTCAATTGGCTTTAATTTTAGATCAGCTTTTTTAACGGAATTGAGCAATTTAGGAGTCATCAAGGACATCTACAGTAGAAACAGAAAAGTATCTATTTCATTATTTGTATTAATAGTAAGAATGAATAGCTTTCATAGTTTTCGGTCTACACACCTCCCAAGAAAGTGTTGTAATAAAAAGATTTTAACATAAGTTAAAATTATTTTTAATTTTGATTTATAGAACTTTAATTCTTATTTATGATAATTTTTTTGAATTAGTAGTTTATAATAATTTTAAGATAAAACGTTGAAAATACCTGAAAAGTATTTTTGATTGACCAATAATACCTTCTATAATTTTTTTTTTTTCGAATGGGGGTGTTATCGTTTTTTATTTGCCGTTACTAACCTCACATGCTTTAAAAATTTTTCAAAATTTAGGCTAAAAGGTGATGAAATAAACTTGGAAAATAATAAACAAGAACCCTTTGTTTTGTGGTTTTCACTAAAAAAGTAAGGTATCAAATAATAACAATAGCCACTGGGTAATAAGTATATATTTAATTTTTCAAGTAATTTTTAAATGCTTAGTAACAACAATCAATAAACTAATCAATAAATTTAAAAATAACATTTATTGCTAAAATATGTTATTACAATATTTGTTAAAGATTTTTTTGGAAATATTAAAATTATAAGTTACTTACTTGATGTTGATAGTAGAAAGGTAAATCAGTTTATAATATCTGTTTATTAAATGTAACAATAATCATTGTGTATTTAGTTTATATAACTTCTTTGTTTTTTAAGAAACTATGATGTATATTAAATATACCAATAATTGGGGTCTCTTCAAGAAAAGATCATAACTGTTGTTTATTGGTGAAACTAACCAGGAATCCCCTTGCAGATCTAGGAGGCAATAAAAAAGAAACCAAGGGAAAAAAATCTCTCAAGAAATGATAGTAACCACTGGGAATTTTAGTATAGTTTTACTAGCGAAACTTCTTTGCTGTTGTTTATTGAAGAGTCCCAATAATTGTTTATTTGATTTATACAGTTCTTTTGCTTTTAGAATAAGTCACGAGCTAATTTGTAATTTCATTTATAATATTATATAGTCAAAGAATCAAAAGTAGTAAAATAAATAATTTATAGTTGTGTATACATGAATCAATATTACTTAAAACATTTTAAAATTTTATTCAAAATTTGGAAAAATCATATGTTAAAATTCAACTATTTTAGTTTTCAATAGTTTTAATACTGGTAAATTTTAGCTCTTAATATATATTTATCCACAATTCTGTTAAAAAGGTCAGGCTAGCGAATTTGTTTGGTTTGCTATTTAAAATGGCAATGACATTGTTAGATGACCATAAAAAATTTTTGTCAGCTAATATAGGGTGTGCATGGTATTCAGAATATGAAGTCAGACTTTCACAAAAAATCAATTTTCTCAAAAATGGGCAAACCAATTACAATGAAGCTTTAACACATAATAGATTGATGTATAAAATTGCAATTTATTTAATAAAATCGCCTTTTGCATCAATCACAGCTTCAATGCAACCTCAGAACCTCAAACAGGCCCTCACGATTTGGGCTTTCTTCATGGCCTTGAATTCCTTCTTGATCTGTTTGATCAATTTGTCCTTCGTATTGCATGGAATCTTGTTAGTGCATCTCTCAATTGTGCCCCACACAAAAAAGTCTATTGGATTCAGGTCCGGCAAGTTTGGAGGCCAAACATGAGGCAAGACAAAATCAATGAAGTTGTTGCTCAGCCAAAGTTGGGTTTTCTCGATGTATGGCAGGGCTCGAGTCCTGTTGCCACACATATGGCCTTCCATCAGCCACCTTACGTATCCAGGGCAGTATGTGCAAACAACAAAATGTTGTTTGAGATGCACATATGGTCGTAGACACAAATCACTTTTTGAAAGGGTCCTTAAGTGGCTTATCACTATTTTTAAAATTTTATCAACTGAGTCAAAATGCATTCCTTTAATTACACTTTTCAATCTTGAGAAGAGCCAGAAGTCACATGGTGCAAGGTCTGGTGAATATGGAGGATGATGAACAACTGTTATCTGCTTTTTTGATAGAAATTCTTTCACACTCAAGGCAGCGTGAGCCAGTGCATTGTCATGATGAAGGAACCATGATGATTCTGATTAAAGAGACCAATGAGATCAGCAAACATGATGGTAAAGTCAATTTAAAACTTGCTTGTAGTTGTTCTGATTAACCACCTGGTCATCAGGCATGAATTTGTGATGGACCATAGCATTTTGATTAAAAAACAAGATCAGCATTACCTTAATCCTCAATTTTGACTTTTGCTCTTTTGTCAGAATCATCATGGTTCTTTTATCATGACAATGCACATTGATAGATTGATAGACATTCTTTTATGCTCAACACACTGTCTTGAGCATAAAAGAATGTCTATCAAAAAAGCAGATAGCAGTTGTTGATCATTCTTCATATTTACCAGACCTTGCACCATATGACTTCTGGCTTTTCCCAAGATTGAAAAGTATAATTAAAATAATATTCAAGTATAATTAAATTAATTAAATTGTATAATTAAAGGAATGCATTTTTGTTTAGTTGATGAAATTCAAAAAAACACTGATGAGCCACTTAAGAACCCTTTCTAAAAGTCACTTATATTGATGCTTTCAAAGGTGGCAGACATGTTTGAAAAAATAAATTGATTCATGCAATGATTACTTTAAAAGTACAGTGTACTTTTTTAAATTGCAACAATAGGACTTGTTTTAATCTTTGCCATTCTTTTCATATCAAAACCAAGATTTAAAACCAAGCATTTTTCATTTGTTTTCAAGCAAGCTGTTTTTGTTTAATAGCTTAACTAGTGGCTTGCTGCTTGTTCTCATTAAAAGAAATGTTAATGGGTTGAGTTGATAAGGGTAATTGTTCTTTTCATGTTCTTTTGCCATAAATTTAGTCTGGCTGTAGGAAAATGAGAGCTTATGATTAATGCAATGCCCAAAGTTTTGTTTTTCATGATAGAAAGTTTTTTTTTAACCAATTTACAATATTGTTTTTAAATCTGACCTTTTTTGGTCAAAATGTAGGTATCAAGTGCTTACAGTTTAATTTATGTAAATTTTGGACTGCTTTTTTTACAAAAGAAAAAAGGTACCAAACACTGTGGATTGATCAGTTCTATGCTTAAAAGTAAAACAAGTTGTTTAAGAGAATCTTTTTTTATGTTAAAGACAAAAAAACATGCCAGCAGTCATGTTATGGTGTAGTAAATATTGAGAACATTTGCTCCTTAGTAACCAATTAAGTATTGCACCATAATACTACATCCTAAAGTGATTGCTATTATTGGTGATAGCAGTGAGGTATTATTAAATTCTTAATTGAAAAATGATCATAAGATGGGTAAGAAAAAATGGTCCCTTATTGCTGCACCTTGTAAATTATCTATATCTTCTTTGGTAAAATTACTAAAAGAAAATATAGAAACAAGCAAGAGTGCAAGAAGAAATCCTGATATCTAAAATTATTTGCAATTATTGCAAAACAAAATTGGTTGTGATGGCAACATAAAACAATTGCATCTTTAACGATAGTCATGGGGCAAGCATCCATCAGCAATCAGATAGCTGATTAAATGTGTGAGAAAAAATATTGCTGCATGCCTGCTTTACCTTCAATATGTTTTTTAAAATTGCAGTTTATTTTTTATACAGTAAAACTTGTTGAATTGTTGATCACATTTTTGGTCAATTTGTTGATTTAGTCACATTTTTGTTGTCCTTGCAGAATTCTTGTCTTTGCATACAATTCAGTTTGTCTGTTATGTATTATTGTCACTTTGCTCTCTTGGTTACCTCTTTTTGTCCCAAATAAGTCTTTTGCTAGTTAATTGGTCATTTTCAAATTTAACTCCCTCATTCATATTGACAGCTTATTTTTTTAATGCAGTGAAGTGATTGATTGCTTAAACAGCTTTGAGATCCCAGTAAACAAAAGAGCCATTATTTGATTATTTTTGTCTGTTAGATTTTGACCTTTATATTTAATTTGTTCTGATTCCAAAAAATTAAATTTCAATGTCAAAATCTCCAGCAGCAGTACAGTTTATACAATTTCTTTGTTGCTATTACTTTCAAATCCAGGTTTTAAAGACCTGTTTCTATTAAAAATGCAAGAGATCTTAAGGCAAACTAAAGGTCATTATCAGATTAATTGTTTGTGCAAAAATCTCTACGACAACAAAACGATTAAGTTTAAAGTATAATTTGTGATAACACAAAGAAATCTGGCTTGTGTTCTCTTGACTGGTTGGCTATTTCTACTCTAGATTTTAATGTTTCTTTTGAAAGAAGTTTTCTAGAATTATAACATAATTTATTTGAATATAACGCACACTGAGCTTTTTGTTACAAAATGTTGCATGTTATACTCAACTAAATACGCTGTATTTATTCGGGTATAATGCACACTGGTGTATAACATGCACCGAACTTTTCCTTGGCGTTTTTGGTACAAAATGTTGCATGTTATACTTGAATAAATACAGTACATAATTTTGTATTATGGTGGACATCATGCTAAACCAATTAGCTTGACTTTTGAAACATTTATTTTTGTTTTGTTGCTTTGAATTTATGAGTAATTGTTAACTTCAAAATTATATTTATTTATTTTTCATTTTTGTATTTATTTTCCTGACTCTTAAAAAAGCATTGGTGTTGCTATATATAGGGCAAGCAATTACCTTGATCTGCTTCTGGAGATGTCAGGGTATTACTGTTTGCTTGTAATTTTTTATTTTGGTTTTTTTTAGTTTTTATATAGAGATATGACCAAAATTTAGAGTTGCTGGCCAAGATTGCCAAGCAGAGGAAAGTGCTGTACAGTGTCTGTTTCCAGGAACACAACAAAACAGCATGGGTAGGTTTTGAAGTGAGACTATGTTGATCACAGTCTCAGTGCTCTTATCTATTTGACCATTGTGCCAACTAAACATTTTTATCTTTGAGCAGTTTTTTAGAGCTAGCAAAATGTTAGTTTGATGCTAACCATGATTGACATGGACCTAGTTCAATCCTCATGCTGTTCTAAGTTTTTCAGCTTTATGATCTTTAGGTATATCTACATTATATTTTATTTTTGTTTTGACTTGCCAGAGTGAAAGCCAAAGCAAAAGTATAGTATAAAAAGTATGATATTGAATTTTTTAAATTTCTAATATAATAAAACAAAAGTAACATATTTTTAACTGTTCAATGTGATTGGCTTTAATCAGAATTTAAAATTACAATATATAAGATAATTAATTTTTTTAAAATTAGATCTTTGGTTTTGGGATTTGATAAAATTTGCGTATGGTACAATTAATCCATACTGATTTATTTAACCCTGTATGACCCATTGTCCTTCATAAAGGACATTAGAAATAAATGGGTTTAAATTATTATATCCAAAAAGATTCGCTTAATTTTTGAGTAAAAATATACAGTAAAGATCCTATTTAATGCTGTATGATCATAGATTTGAATGATATTTCGCTCAATCACCTGTCACGTGTTATTTAATTTAGATGACAACAAAAAAGTGCCTGATTCAGTTGCAACAATAAAATAAATTGGGTCATAAAGGGTTAAATACTGTGTTCACTTTTAAAAGAAAAATGTGATTTTGTTTGTGCTATCAGCATCTCATTTTTGAAAATTATTTTGTCTTATGAAGCTTTGTTTATTGCTTAATTTACCATCATTTTCTCAACTTTTTTTCAGTCTGTTGTTTTTTAAATTGTGTGCTGCTACCTTCTAGTACAGTGCTTAACTTAACAAATAAGTGTTTATGTTTTTTAGAATTTGAAAAACAAAAACTGTTAAAATGGTTACATGGTGTAGTTAGTTTGTAAATTTTTTTTAATGTGGCATTGCTTATTCAATGTGTGGCTTGTTAGTAGATCGTGTAGGTCAGACTCAAAGTGATACTACAGCAAATACAAAAATGAGTGGTTGTGGATTAAATTGTTTTTTTCATGACGTTAATAAGGAAAATAGCAACAAAATCGATAAACTTATTGCCAAAGAAAAGTTGTATTACAAAAGACAGGTATGTAAATATTTTTATATTGATACTAATTAGAATATAGTCAAAGAATATGCTAGTGTTTTCAAGTTTGTTTTTTTGTTGGCACCACCCTTAAAAAAAGACTAATTGGTAATTTTAATGTTTCGCTAAATAAATGTAAAAATGTTTTACATCCCTTTCTTGTAACCCTTCTAACAATTTGTATATATTTGAATGTTTTTGGTGTATTATTTAATTTAAAATTGTTTTAGTTTATTAATTGGCAGTTTTCTATACGATATGTATGCTGCTCTAAACTGCAAGCTATATTGTTTTATTTTGAACATGATTGATCTAATATTTCCATTCATTTTTTTGGCCAATTACAATGTTGACCATTGTAATAAGATGAGTATTTTTCTGAAAAAAGAAGAATGTATAAAAATTTACTTAACTATTTTTCTAATGTTTATTTGCTTATGTAATTCAATTAAAATAGAATTTACCATGCTCATTTGTTCAAACTAGGTCCTTTTTGTGTTGCATTATCTAGTTCTGGATTCTTAAACTGGGAGGTGCAAGCAACTGGGTGCAAACTGAATTGATAGCTACAATGAAAAACTTTTTAGTCTGGCTTTCATGACAATTTAAAAAGTAATAGAATTATCATGTGTCATTATTACTAGTGCTAATAGGAAACCTTACTTTTTTTTTAACAACCACTAATTTTTAGGGACAAAAACCAAGAAAATTGGGACAAATTTTAAGTGAAAACTTTTTTTTAGCTTGCAAAACTTTCCAGAATTTAAAAATTTTTAGGTTTATAAGCAGACAAATTATCGATTAAAGGTAAAGCTTTTTCTTTCCCAGACAAAATGCCTTGTTTGTGAAAAACTCATATAAAAAAATTTTAAATCCAAAACACTGGAATGTATAAGAGTATCACCAATTGTGAGCTGAATTTTTGGCAACTTATTTTTGGCATGCTACTGAAAAAAATTCCTAGACATTTAAAAGCTTTGTTAAATAAAATTTTTTGCTTATTTGAAGATCTGCTTTAAAATTTTCATACAGGAACTACTTTTAATATTGAAGTATTTATATCTTTTAAATGTAAAGATAGATGATATGTAACAATTAATTATGTGAGTAAATTCTGATAGAAGATTGTGTGACTTAAAAAGTACTTTTAAGATTTAAAATAGATTTCATGCAAATTTACATTAATTATAGATTGCTACTTAAGTTCTATCTTAATAGTAGGCACTGTGAGCTTTGGTTGAAATGTTAAAATTCAATCTAGAGTTAAGTTCCAGATATATCTTAATGCTTAATATTTGCAGCAAGTTATTGTTTGCAAATACTATATGAAAAATCTTTTATGCATTCATGTAAATGTAGTTTTATAATAACAATAAACAAGTTTCTATCCGCTCAGGCAAATAATTACATCACAGAAGTGGTTGCATCAGAGCAGTAGTAAAAATAAAAGTGTCAATAGAATAAATACTAGTTTAGGTTTGGTAGATACAAATAAAGACAAAAAACATGCAAAACATCAAGACTCCAAATATACAAATATATACAAAAGAAAGAAAGCAAAACATAAAAAAGTAAATATATACAAGCTAAAGCTGCAGTAGTACTAGCATTCAATAAATATTACTTTATGTAAATACAATAAGTATTTATGATTCTGATAAAAATTGTTCACAAAAGAAAGTTTTAAGTTTGGTTTTAAAAATGAATTTTAATTTACAACTTCTTATATCATATGGAAGTTTATTCCAACAGCAAGGAGCATATTGACTAAAACATCTACTGTGGTATCTGTTTTTTTTCCAAAATCAGATGGAATTACTATCAAATATGAATCTTTGGTTTTTCTAGGATTGACATTTATGTTAGAATTTATTGCTGTCAGTGGTGCATTCCACGATAACAGCATTTTTAAATACTGAGGAGCAATATCATTCAAACAATTAAACACAGTAAGACAAATTGTGTAATCTATTCTAAATTTTAAATACAATATGTGAGCTTTTATGTAATATGGTGTGATGTGTTAACTGTAATGTACATTATATACCAAATGCAAAGCACTATATATTACACAGTCTAAATGTTGCAGTAAGGACTTTGGAAGATTAACAAATAAAGAGTTTTAATAATCAATTTTAAAAAATATTATCTTTTTTAAAAGAAGTAATTTTTGCAGTAAGGACTTTGGAAGATTAACAAATAAAGAGTTTTAATAATCAATTTTAAAAAATATTATCTTTTTTAAAAGAAGTAATTTAACATCTTTATTTAAAAAATTTGCAATATGTTTCCAAGCTTTAAGCTGTTTAATACAATATTGTTTGACATGATATGCTTATACATTGTCAGTTGAGGGTCAAGTCAGATACCCAAGCTTTTTACTTCACTCGTGCTTGTCCATTCATCTTCCTTTATTTCTCCTCTTTTAGTTGCAATTGTGAAACAGTTATTGTTTAACTTAAATTTTTTGAAAACAGATGGTTTTGAAAATAACACTAATTTTGTTTTGTCTTCATTTAGTTTTAGGTAATTTATAGAAAACTATTTTTTCATTTCATTAATGCATTTAGTAACTTTATTACATAACATTGTACACAAATACTGATCATCTAGATTAAAGCTAATATATAATTGAGTATCATTCTTAGAATTTTTGGAAAATAACACTGATTTTGTTTTGTCTTCATTTAGTTTTAGGTAATTTATAGAAAACCATTTTTTCATTTTATTAATGCATTCAGTAACTTTATTACATAACATACACAAATACTGATCATCTGGATTAAAGCTAATATATAATTGAGTATCATCAGCATACAATTGAATATTTAAATTAAAAGTATGAGCAATATGTTGTAGATGTTTTGTGTATAAAATGAATAATATAGGTCCAAGTATGGATCCTTGTAGAACAACATATAACATAGAATTAGTATCTGAAAAACTATCATTTATATTGACTGAAAAGGAACAATGATTTAAATATGAAGATAACCAATTAAGTACAAATTTTTCTATACCATATGAATTTTTAAGAGTTTTTAACACAAGTTTATAATCTATTGTATTGAATGCAGCTGACATGTCAAGCAAAAGTACTAAAACAATTTTTCCATTATCAATTTCTTTAAAGATATTATCAAACGTGCATATGTTTAATGTTTCACAGATATGAAACTAATGATATGCTGATTGACTATTACAGTAAAGTTTATTATCCACTAAGAAGTTATTCAGTTGCACCACTACTGCTTTTTCCAATAATTTTAATAAAAAAGTGATATTAGAAATAGGTCTATAATTAAGCAGTTCATTAAGATCACTATGAAAATTTTTAATAATTGGTTTTACAACAGATTGTTTTAATGTTGAAGGAAAAATACCAGTAGTTAAGAATTTGTTAATAATGGAAAGTAGTATAGGAGCTAGTTCATTAAAACATTCTAATAGCAACCATGTTAATATGGGGTCTTGTATTGAAAATTTATAATTCATAGATTTAAAAAGTATCTTCAAATCATCAATTTTTTAGTGTCTCAAAAACTGTCATAGGTTCACCAGTATACATACATAAAGTGCAAGACTGACATTTGTTTGCTTTGGTTAGTTGTTTTCTTTCTTCATCTATATTTTTTTCTTATTTTAATAATTTTATCCTTAAAAAAATGTTGGAACTTAGTTGTACATATAAAATTGTGATTTTATTTGGTAGAGCAATGGGTTTGTCTCCATAAAAGCTTATGAATTTTTGAAAATAGCATTCTTAAATTGCTTTTTGCTTGAGTGATAGAGTTGGAGTGAAATTCTTGTCTTTTTTTGGATTGTCTGTCTGAAAATATTTGTACTCAGCTTTGTGAATAACTGACTGAGTCTTTCTCCATTTCCATTATGTTTTCCTACAATGTTTTCCTACAATGTTTTAAATAGGTTTGTTAGTTCTGAATGAAACCATTTATCTTTTTTATTTTTGTAAGGTTTTTTAATTAACAATGGAATGTATTTATTTAATAGATTCGGAAGTTCACAGTGATATTTGTTTGTTAATTCATCTAGACTTATTTCAGTTAAATCAATTTTTAGTAAATAAGAATCAAGAGGTCCTGTTTGAAATTCACTAAATTCAAAGTTTTATAGTTTTGATAAAAAGTATTACTTTCTTGGATTTTGGATTTTTAAGACACCAATTATATTAAAACATACTTGAAAGTGATCTGATGGAATGCTTTTGTCAAAAATTCTTATGCTGTTAATATTCACTGGCATATCTACACTAATAATGATTAAATCTGAAGTTCCACCCTGTATATGAGTTTCAGTTCCATAGAGGACTTTTTGACAATATCTGTATTCTTTAAGAAGATTAGTAAATTCCATGGTGTAAGAATTGTTTTTTTTTTTCAATATGAATGTTAAAACCACCAATCGGACATGAATACTCAGGTTTAAAAACTAAACTATCCATGTAAGAATCAAACCCCTTCAAAATTGGGTCAAAGTGCATCTATGTGTGGATGAATATGGAGGTCTATAAATGTTGCAGAATCTAATTAAACCTATATTGGTTTTTAAACTCATCTCTAATACTTCAAAAGATTTGTATTTTAGAGGTAAACTGTTTAAATAACCTTTATGTGTTTTTAAACTTTAATTAGGACAATATATAATAGCTAATACTCCCATGTTCTCTTCCATTTTTTCTTGGAAAAAAAATATTTTGAAGCCAAATTATGAAATTTCTTTTAATAATCAACTATCATTATCCTTTAAGAAGGTTTCTTGTAAAAAGCAAAGATCTATTTTGTGGTTTATAACACTTTTCGTGATTGAATAAACTTTGTTTCTTAAAGATTGACAATTTAGTGTACTAATTTTAACATTTTTAATTAAAGGCTGTTTTGGTTGGCTTGCTGTCTCCTGCTTTTCATTTTTATTATTTCTTGTGCCCAAGGAGGTCTTCAGACTAAAAAAATATTTTTTTTTCAGTATTATTTAATGATGAATTCTGTTGAAGCTCAATAGTTTTTTTTTGAGCTTCAATTTTTGTTCAGTTAAATTTCTTTCATTTTCAGCCATGTCATGATTGATTCTGATTTTTTAAACTTTTCATTATCTTTAAGTTTATGCAGTTTTCTTAATAGCTTCTTTTTTGCTACACTGATCTGAATTGGTCGATATACATTTTCTTTTTTTCTTTTAAATCTTTATATTTTAGTAATTTCATTTTTGTCTTCTAATATGCTTTCATCAACGTAATTGCATAATTCTTTGATCAAGTTTTAATCTGAAATTTTCAGTTTTTCATGGGTAGTGGTTGAAGGTTCAGGAACATTAAATATTATAATGTTTTTTTCTTTCCAACTTTTTTTGTTCTTTATTATTTTCTGTAAGAGCTTCTTTTATAATATTTTTAGTCAGAGGCACACTCAGTATGAACTGCTCTTTTACAATGTCAGCAAATGATATTTTCATGTTTTGTTTTAATGACATAATGTCATGATAAAGAGCTGGGGTAATTTCAGGAATAGAATTAATTATTCCTTTTTTACTTCTGTTTGAAGTTGATCAAATGAAAACTGTTGTAGTTCACAATCATCTACTTTAATTTTATTTTGTAGATCATCTATTGTGCATCTAGGACAAACCCATATATATTTCTTCATGGTTGTGAATGTTACTCCTTTTAAACCAGCACAATCAGTATGTCACCAGGGACATAAATAAGATTTTTGAGAGCATTTAATCATAAATGACCCATCTTTGGTAGCTTCATTACAAATACAAGAATTTGTATAAAAATTAAATCAGATTTCAATTTTACCATTATCATAAACAATATTTAAAAAAAACAAAAACTTATTCAAATAAAACTTAATCAAACCTTATTACTCAAGCTTTATTCACATAGATTTATCATTTAAATATTTCATTTTATCATAAATTATTAAATTTCAAAATTTATTCATGTTATAACATATCATAATATAGCTATAGTAAATCTTTTTTGTGTACTTTTTTTTAAATTGATTTTGTAGATCTATATGCTAACAATTATCCAAAACATACAAATTTTTTTCTTTGCGTACATTTCCTTTTTTTTTTGTTTGTTTTAATTACCATAACCTTAAATCTATTTGATTGTTTTAAGGTAAAACTATTGTTGCTTGGTGCTGGGGAAAGTGGAAAAAGTACATTTCTGAAACAAATGCGTATTTTACATGGAGAAGGTTATAATCAAGATGCTCTTCTTCGATTCCGTCCTATTATATACAGTAACATTGTTAAAGGAATGAAAGTAAAGTTTTGTTCATTATCAATTTTTTTATGCATTTATACCAGTAAATAATTGTTTTAACAATTTTGTATTTTATTTATTGTAATGTTTGTTCCTATCTTTTAACACATTGAAATTAATTGATAATTTTTATGTGTCAATTATTTAAATTTACTCTGCTATATTATATTAATTTATTTTAATTTCTCCAATCTGCTAATATAGATATCAAGATATTGTTTTTAAAGTTTAAACTTTAACCTTTTTTTCTGTTAGTTTTATTTACTAAAGCATGATGCAAGTTTGCTTTTTCATCTTCACCAACTTGTTTCTCAAAGGACAGGCACTTGCAAACTGTTGCAATGCTATATGGAGCTGTGGCAACACTGTGTTAGAATCAGCCTGATTAAGATTCAAATTCGGACACTCAAAAACAAATAAAAATTATACCATTATACAACCAAGCAGTCAACTTTTTATGTAATACAATATTTTCAAAAAGAAACATACATTTGTACTTAAATAAGATACCTATATATCTGTTTGCATTACTTTGCCAATACAGAGCTTGATAACCAAAAAGCTAGAGCAGAATTTATTTATGAAAACACTAAAACAGAATAAAAATTTAAAATTTAAAATCCACAACAGCCTGTTTTGCCAAAGACAGCGTATTAGATATAATCTTATTTGAATAGAATTCTTTATCATCATTCTATTTGAATATTTGAATAAGATTCCATCTGATGAGTCGTCTTTGGGGAAACAGGCTGTTGTGGATTTAAAATTTTTAATTTTCATTCTATTTTATTGTTTTTATTAATAAATATGATACCTATGTTGTTGTTGTTGCTCTTTCTTCAAGGATATTTTTGAGGAACCATCCCTTAACCTTGCAAAGAAGCCAAACTAGACTCCCACTCTTGGATGACCTCAGCTGCTTCCAAAGGTTTTCCACAGATTGGGAGCATAGTGTTGTGTTGGTATTTGGCTACAGTTAAAGAGGTGATTAGTCATGTGTGTGTGTCAAACATACAAGATCATGGCATGTAACTGTCAGGGCTTACTTTGTGTAGGTTACTTTGTGACAGTGGTAATTTTTTGACTCTGAGCTGTGCCAGTTTTGTATGCATGTGACATGATAATGTTTGTCCTGATGAATAAATGTCATAGGGTATGTGTTTGTAAGTTGTTTTTTTTTAAACTCAGGTATTGTGGTAGTGTGATGGTGATGGTAGTGTAAATGTGTTTAAGGTTTTCTTTACATTCTTCGAGTGTTATGGATTTGGATCTGAAATGATGATGTTAGTGTGATCATTGTAATGGAAGATTGTCGCTTTCATGTTTCTGGATGGATCTGAATGTGCATTAAGATCATATAAAAGGTGTGTTTGAATCAGTTGTTTAAGTTGAATAGCATGAAGCTTGAGATAGGTTCCCAACTGCCCATTGGAAAGACTCTGGTTTTGTCATGTAGGTGTTGTTGATGTTTGTGTCTCATATGCAGCTAGTACGGCTATTCACAAAGCTGTATTCTTAATAGTTTGCAATTTCTTGATGTTGGTGTTTGCTATGATAGGGCTCCATATAATGTTTGCATATTCCAAAATGTGGTAAGTGATAGCTTTAAATGTAGAGACGATTAGTTTTTTTGTTCACCTTATTTGGTAGAAGTAAATGCTTGAGAGTGCTAAGTGTTCATTTTGCTTTAGTAATGATTATGTTCATGTATTGTAAAAATGTTAGTTTTGGGTTTAGTGTGATTCCAAGAATTTTTTGGGTGTTTTGTTGTTGGTAGTGTTTGATTGTTTAATCTAAATGATAGAGTTGTTCCATATTCATCTGAATCTGGGGTAAAAATTGTAGTTATTATTTTATCTGTGTTTGAGTTTTGGATATGTGCAGTTTTATTGAGTACATACTTGTCATCCTTTTATGTAGTTTGCAATGAATTTGATGATCTTGTTTGTGTGTTTGTTACATGAGTTTGTGTCTGTTTACTGTGTCAAATACTTTGCTCCTGTCCAAAGCTATTGCTACAGTGTGTTGTGTAGGCCTTGGATTGCTGAAGCTTTTTGTGATTTGGTGGCAGATGTTGTGCAAAACTGTGTATGTTGAGTGTTTACATTTTAATCCATGTTAATTAGAGTTGACTGGAATATATTCTGTAATGTATGGTAATAGTGCTTTCTCAAATGTTTTGGCAATGGATTATAAAAATGATGCAGGTTGATAGTTGTGCCAATATTGTGGTTTTCATTTGGTTTTGAAATGGGGATAATTGTGGCATATTTCCAAAGTTTGCAGTATTGTGTTAGTGTTGAAAGGCAATCTTGTGCATGTTTATTAGGTATCTGATGGCAAGTGTCCCGAGATGTTTCAGGTGTCTGACATGATCAGGTCCAGTGGAATTGTTGTTTCGCTGTTTGAGATGACTATAAACTATGGTCTTACCATGTTGGAAAAGTTTTTGTGTTTCAATGACCTGTTAACCTGTATTGGCTAATGATTTTATCTCTCCTGTTATTTCTCCTACTTGGTGGAGCTCTCGCTTTATCTGGAGTAAAAAAGACTCATCTTTGCTTTTCAAGAATAAGTTCTCTATAATCATCATCTTTAATCACATTAAATCTACAATTTAGTGGTTGTAATTTAAAAGTGATGTTGTAATCATTTGACTAAGTTTTTTGTTTAGGTTCTAATTGACGCTCGTAATAAACTTGGCATTCAATGGGAAGATTCTAGTCGACAAAGCCAGGCTGATTATATAATGATGTTTGATCGGTATATGTCCATGGAACCTTTAACTTTTGTGGAATATGTGCCACATATCAGAGAACTGTGGAAAGATGAAGGAATTTTAACCGCCTATGATAGAAGAAGAGAATTTCAATTGGTAATTTGTAGTAATGATTAAGAGAATTATTTTCAAACAATTTTTTAAAAATTGTTTTTGTGAAATATATTTGTAAAAAAGTTTTTGTCGAGTTCAATTGTGTGTTAAATTTTTGTATTGCGCTTAGTTAAGAAATACCATTGTTTAGGTTTATTTCATCATGGCTAAAAGCATTCTTGAAAATACCTGAAGAAAGCTATCATATTAAGTTGTATGCTATTGCTATATCTTGCTATTTCATGAACATCATGTCTAGCCTTTTTTAAGCCAACACATATAAACTTGCCATAAGTCATTGCTTCTTGAATCTTTTTTTTTTTTTTTTTTTTGGTGACTAAAATATTATGTAAGATCAATAGTCAATTTTTGGCAACTTAACTTTAAAAATACATATTTTTCCGTGATTTAAGTGTTGAGAAATACCGTTACCCGTTGAACAGATTTGATTGAGACAAAAACAATTTTGTAATCACATAATCAAAGTAAAATAGTTTGAATGTTGAAAAGTTCTTTTGAATGAGACAAACACTTAAAAAAATCTACTGATTTTATTTTTATCTCTATATTTATCCTCCTGACTCGCAGGAAAGCGACGGAGGCGCTATACATAGGGTAAGCAATTACCCCGACCGGAGATGCCAAGATATTGCTGTCCGCTAGTAATTTAGTAGAGATATGACTGCAATTTAGAACTGCTTGTCAAGACCACCAAGCAGGGGAAAGTGCCGTAAAGTGTCTTTCCCAAGGACACAACTGAATGGCGCAAGTGGGTTTTGAACCTAGACCATGCTGATCATCAGTCCGGTGCATAAACCACTCGACCACGCTGCCGACAACGCTGACGACAGTGAAAACCAAAATGTTCTCTGATTGCAAGCTACATAAATTATTTTTTGAAGCTATTTGTCTGCTGGATAAACACTTGTTATTATAGTATAATACTCTGTATTCAAAAAGCTTTAAAATATATCTATTCAGTGACCCTTGCAAATTAAATGACAATTCACTTTTCATTCGTGACTTAATGGTTGAGAAGCAATATCATTGCCTGCATCATTCATATGCTTATATCTTGACGTTATACTTTACATAAATTATTTATACCATACTGTTTTCTTCACATTAATTCCAAGGCAGATACAATTTTTTATGTGGGCAATGTTCTTACTGGTAAATACAAGATAGCTATCTTACATATACTCGTATTCGAAAGATAAAAGCTGTTATCCCTCTCTCTGAAACTTAGCTATTATACTTGTTAACTGAACCACCCTTAACATCCTTAACCAGAATTTAATTAAGGTTGTCTATTTCTATTTCTGAACCAATACCTGTTTTTTTTTCTGCAAAACTCCACGGGTAAAACATTTAAATTTGCCAAACTTTATAAGAAAATTACGTTTTGGATTTTTGTTTTCTACCTGCGTCTTATACAGTTACGTGCAATCGCTTCCTTTCAGCTATTTGTTTCATTTATTATAAGCTTTATCTAAGAAAGCATTTATTACTTCTCGATTGAAATTTTGATTTTAAAATAATTGCAGTGTTTCAAGCTAAAATAGCAGTAAGCAGTTAATATTTTTTATGTTGTTGCTCGTTGGTTTATAATTATTTTAAATTGGTTCATAAGAGAGAAAACGATTTACAATTTTTTTGAAAAAATTTCAACCAAATTTATATTTATGGTAAAGATTTTTTTATTTAAATTGGTCGTTTGTTTAGAATAGACAGTTTATGTGGTTCTACGTCCAATTTCAATGATTTTGAAAAAATAGAGTTGAAAAAATTTTCAGCCCGTTTTTTAAGTTAAATGTATTTGTGTAGAAATTATACAGGTTGTGACAAAAGTAATGCAAAATCTTGGAACGATTATTTTATGGCTCCAATAATACTTTTTAAGATCGTTCAGAATCTATGATTTGTTTGACTCATTTTTCAGCCGATTTTTATGTTTCAACCTTCTTTCTTATTTGCTTTATCAATTTCTTATTTTGCGCTACTTTTGTTACACCTTGTATGTAGAAGTTTTGCTGGCCTAATACAACGTGTGTTTAAAGTATACTGGCATAGTTAACTGAATTTTTGTCAAATGTGTTCATACAACTTTTTAATTTTCACTTAATGAATTATGTTTGGCAACGTTTATTACGAATTACAGCCTTGTGAATATTTTTCTCTTTTACGGATTAGAAAGAAAAAAGCATTTCCGAGTAGTGTAGATATGCTCGTCATTGATGCAAGTCACGTAAAAGTTTAGAGTTCATGCTTGCTTGATTTTAATACCATGACATGAGTTCGATGTTTTTGCTATTTTTCCAAAGGGTGCCACGAAACCCTTGTAATTTCAAACATATTCTCATCGGTATGTGGCAAATACTTGTTGTTTATCGTAACAAAGCTGCATTGCCTAAGAACGAAAGCCTTTCCTAGAAAACATACACACGCCGGATATGCTTGTGTTTATTGCGTAATGCATCCTAATTTATCATCGTTTCCGTCACCTTCGGTTGTTGTAACTTACGGCTACTGCCCAAAATAACGGGTAAAAACTAATCTTTTAAACATGCGTTTAGATTATAAATAATATTTCAATACAAGTAAATAATAATGAGTTGCCTTGCGAGACAGGATATTTTGTGTTTTAACATGATTTATCAATGTCCGCTTTCACTGATATGGCAGCAGCTAGAAACCGATTGGCTGTATGTTTTTATGTGGTATAATTTGAATGTTTTTAATTAATTTTATTCTTGCAAACAACTTCTCACAACAATATCTAGAGTCGACGTTAAATTGTAAACGACTAAAAAAACTGTCATACCGACTTGCACGGTTGGTGTTTGGATTACAGCCTGGCAGCCGTAAAAGTCGGCTTTAAAACACAACTAATCCTGTTGACTTTTAACTGCACGCATTAAAGTAGGCGTGCAGTGTAATTATGGTTGTGACTAAGTAGATTATTTAAAACTTTCGATTTTAGGGGGAATCGATTCGCTATTTTCTCGACGACTTGGACAGAATAGGACAAGAAGTAAGGGCTTAAAATAGTCATTCGATTTTTAGTTTATCGCTAAAACTTGTTTAATCGCGTTTATCAGCCTTAAAAGTAAGTTATTAATTAAATGAACCGGTTTGTTCAGGATTACGAGCCGACCGAGCAAGATGTTCTGTACTCTCGCCAGGCCACTAAAGCTATTCAAGAGTACGTGATCA
Source organism: Diplosoma virens (assembly GCA_963680785.1). Taxonomy (NCBI): domain Eukaryota; kingdom Metazoa; phylum Chordata; class Ascidiacea; order Aplousobranchia; family Didemnidae; genus Diplosoma; species Diplosoma virens. The sequence continues at coordinate 19,071,046 of OY796893.1, forward strand.
ATATACGACGAATTCCTTTTCGGTTTTTCGATGTCGGTGGCCAGCGCAGTCAGCGACAGGTAAGTTCTCGCCCGTCGACGCCGAGAAAAAGTCGTCGATCGGAATTTAGCAAACGACAAACGGAGACGCTTCTCGGTGTAGTACGAACAAAGATAAAACTGAGATTGCCCGTTTTCGATTCGCTTTAAAACGTGTTTTGTCTGAATCGCTATTAGCTTTTGTGTAATTCAATATTCGATCTTAGCTTGCAAGCTTGCGCGTACTCGTGGTATACTCTTCAGCTTCGTTCCTCAAATCGTTCGAGTGTTTGAAATTCGGCAATTGCAATTTGAGATTGTTGAATTTGTTTTCTACAGAAATGGTTTCAGTGTTTTGAAGATGTAACCTCGATCATTTTTCTTGCCTCCTCTTCCGAATTCGATCAAGTTCTGATGGAAGATCGGAAAACAAACCGTTTGCAAGTAGGTTTCTTTCCACTTTTGAAAATTAGTTACTTGTTGCTGCGTGTTGACATGGCTAGAGCCATTTCGATTCTTGTGTCGCTATGCATTTTTTTTTTCAGATGATTAAAACCATACGTTTTTGCTAGTCGTAGTCGGGCGGTTTTTATTTATAGACGAATGTCGTGCATAATTCGTCCTGGCTTAAAAATTTGAAGCCGATATGAAGAACAAACTTTAATAGGTCTCAAACTTTTTTCTTTGGACTCACATTTCTTAATATAATACGTTAGATATGACCTATCCTGATTTTTTTTCACTGATAAATTTCAGTCAACCAAAAAAATAAAATCTGAAAAGCATATTAAAATCTAATGTGATACAAGTGATAGATAGAATCGACTTGAGCAATTGCATGGCCGATTTAAAGTTGATTTTGATTTATTATTCCTAATGATGTTCTTACCGCGCCCCAGTTTCAGTTTTTAAAAGCTGCCCTCGATAATGACGAACACGATACGAAAGGCCTTTACGATTTTACTTCGGTTATTGGTTTCTTATCTTTCATGACGTTTTTCATCAACGCAGAGGTTCTCGTTTTGCCAGAATGTAAACTTTCAAAGTATGAAAGAAACATTTTCCATTAACTCGAATGTTTCAATCAATGTAATGTGTTGATCAATTGTGTAAATGCACATGCTGCTTTGCTGACGTAAACTTTGGTACGTCATAAGTGCTAGTTTATTTTTAGTTAGTGTTGCGATAATTAAGAGCGTTTTGTTGACAGGCTTTTGCGCAACGTAGCGCGTCGTTCTGCACAAACTAATCGCTATAAAAAATTCTCGAAAATTCTCTTAACATTTCTTGCCTTGCCGTAATAACAATCAATGTGAATTTGCCGAAGGAACTCGGTCGCGTTTTCTCGAGTTTGTATCGCAGTCATCTATCCCCAACGAGCTGTCATAAAGGGTGATTTTAAAGCACGTTTTTTTCTCCCGTTGCTGAATGAAAAATAGCGGAAATAGTCTGATGTTAGCGCGCTGCTAAATCAGCGATAAGAAACGAACATATCAACAGTACGACACCTGACTTATATTAATGTGATTTAGTTAACTGAAAGTTGTTCAGTCTTGGCCAAAGCTCGTCGCAGGTGCTTTGATTTGAGCGTTTTGTTTTTTGTCATTTCAAACTTTGACCTTTGATAAAAGAAAGTCATGTGATTATATGATTAAGAAAAAATTTCGCCTATGCAATAAATAAAGCTTCAAAAAAATAAAATGATCTTAGAAGGGGCGTGACAGCTTTTTTAGAAATGTGGACGCAGATCAACCTCATTTTCAGTGTTCCCTCTAAGGTGCACAATGCGCAGTAAAAACTCGATCTTGGCGCTTTAAAAACATACCAAAATTAAATAAAAAAGTGTTTATTTCGTCTTGATACAGCTGATTGGTTCGCCGACGGCTATAGTTGAGTAAAAACTAAATCATTTTAGTTGTAATTCTATAGTGGTTTCACTGATTTAGAGATCACTACTTCTTAGGAACGAAATTTGAGAAATCCGAGACAAAAAGTTAAACTGTCTTGTGTTTTACTCACTTTCTATGCTTGCAATAAAGTCTCTAAAAAAGATTGTGTCGCCCAATCTTCTTTATTTCCGCTTAGTATTTAGGTCGCCACAAAAAAGAGGTTAAGAAGCATTGTTCTAATTATTTATGCTCGCTAAAAATGTATTTGCGCAGTTTACAGTTTTTTTTTTGAGGGAACACTGCTCGTTTTTGTACTGCGGGCATGATCGACGGTAACCGGAGAATTCATCTCAAGTGAATTTGTCGCTGACATTTTGTTGCGGGCATTTTGGCACACAAGGAATTTTTCTTACGTTCCATTCGGCGCGGCGTGTTTGTTGTCAGTTTCTTCGGGTAGAGTTTATTGTTTTGCGGACTTTTAGTATCCGCGACTAATTCACCCGCGACGAATTGTCCTCAACCCGATCGACATAGTCTTGATTCAACTTCTACTTTCTTCATACTTTTTTGTCCTGATAGCTCATTTCTCCGCATGGTGGCCTTAACAAACAGCTACAAAACACTGTCTCATTGTTCTATAAATTACTTATAAAAACAAATAGAAAACACTAACTGGATGGGAGCAATGTTCGAAAATCTTAAGAACCAGATGAGGTGATCCATTGACGGTTGCCTTAAGTTTGTCGCCTCCGCCATTTCCTGTAAGCCGGGAGTATGAATATTTAGTGCGATGGAAATGCAACGATTTATTTTATTAACTGAAAAATGATCCCAAAGTAACACCTACTCACTTATTTCCCGTCGACCTTTCTTTTTTGGCTCGCTACTATATGTAGTATTAGCATTCGCATGACGTAGTTTCTGAAATGACTCATTTATGATTTACGCATGCCAATTACTTTGCCTTAGGGGAATCGGAATATTTGCGAAAAACTAGAAGATTAAAGTTTAGTTTTTCAACAAGTTTTAAGTTCTTATCAGGTCTTAAATTTTCACGGCTATGGTTGGTAAGGAAATAATTACATTTGTCTGGTTAGGCGAAGAGGATTTTATTACAATTGCTGCTTTTTTAAATCTTTCTAATTACCTTTGCTTAATTTTGTTTATAATCTTTTTGCTTCAACCATTTGAATTTATATTACAAGACACAGCCAGTCATGCATTTTATCGAACATATTGTCGCTGTCGTAGTGCGACAAATAAAGGAAAAAAGTGCACAGCGGATTGAGTAAAGTATTGTCTGTGTGAGGAAAATCCAATTTCCGCTTTGAATTATTACTGAACTTAAGATAAATTTTTGTTATTCTGTACTGAAAACAATTGCCGCCGATTTAATCGCAGCTTTTGCCATGTTTGTAATGTGTCATTGGCTCGATATTCTAATAAAAAAATATTTAATCAAACAATGTAGCTTCATGTTAAGTCGTGTTGGATTATGAAATAACTTGATTGTTCAATTCTTATCAATGCTTGAATGCATATAACAAAGACATAACATTTTGTCGCAGTATTGTGTCAATAAAACTAAGCATCCCACTTCCTTGTTCCTATTAACATTCTGAAACTGCTTTTTTTTTTAACTTGCTTTGCTAATGGAATTTGCTTTGTCAGGGTCTCATTGCAAAAGTTTTGACTTGCCAGACAACTTTAAATATGTATTTTATTTAAAGTCGACTTCGAGGTGCTACGACAATTCGCCGTCAATCTATATAAATATCATATCCCTTTTAATCCTCACTTTAAGGTTTACAGTTTAATTCAGTTCAAGTCAAGTGAAGCTCGTTCTTTTTTTTATCGTAAAAAGTGTTTTCGAATTAATACCAAATCATATACCAGCTTTAAACCTCCCCGACAAAACGCGATAACTTGCATATTGCAACAGGAATCCCTCGATATATTCGAAGTCATTGTCAACAACAGCTACTTCATTAACGTTTCCATCATCCTTTTTCTCAATAAGAAAGATCTGTTAGAAGAGAAAGTCAAGCGCAAAGTCCTTATTTCGGATTATTTTCCCGAATTCGAAGGCGATCCTCTCGTGCTTGCCGACGTCCAAGGCTACCTCGTACACAGGTCGGTTGCATGGCGGATGATGTGTGCTAGTTTTTAATTCTGACCCCTTGTTGTCTGCATGCATCGTTGCGTGGCAATTTAAAAGTTTGTTCGAATATTTTTTCAAACAACCTGGAGTAACGCTCTTCAAACAGGATTCCGTAAAATCTCAAGGTTTCTTGAAGCATCTACTGGTTTCTGTGTGTTTAAGGAATTGATGATTGGTTCTTATTAAATCTAGCAATTTTGCAAAGTTAGCTCAAGGGCTCCGTAATACTAAAAAGATTTAGGAGTTCTGAGTTTATCAACATGCCTATTGTCAAGGATTAATCAGAATTCGCCAAATAAGCAAATTTACATTAAGCTGTTAAATTCACTTAATTTCTTGTATAAAAACTTGGTTATTAAGTCACTTATCGAAAGCAATTCGGATTATTTGTTAACCTCCTTGTTGCAAGTGTTAGAATATATTTCTCTAATTTTATTGACATTTATAGTAACCTTTATGAAACTAGAAAAATTATTAATTATTTTAGATATGATTGCCCTAAGTTGAAATCAAAGCCTTAGTGCAAAATGCCAGTATTCGTTAATTGATTTTGTTGTTTTAAAAATACTGAACTGTTTATTTCATAATTGTATTGTGTATTTGTTGGATTTGTTATTCGAAGCTTTGTAACCGGTGAAACTAGTGGATTTCTGAAAAATTGCAAATTATATTGGTTTAATCGCAGTTAATGGATTTTGTTGGTCATAATTGCGTTGTTGCGGCACCGCTGTTAGAATTACTTCATTTAGGGATTTGTGCGAGCTTATAAAAAATCTCTAGCGCTGTTCTGAACTTATTTTAATAAGCAAATCGAGTTGTTTCCCGAGTCTCTTTCTTTCGCTTTTCGAATATTAGATGAGAAACTAACGGTATAAAGCCTTCGAAATTTACCAAGCTGTCGGTTTAGGTTCGAATCGTTGAAGCGTGACAAGAGCAAGCCGTTCTTCCACCACTTCACAATGGCGATTGACACCAACAACATTCGCTTCGTCTTCAACGCGGTTAAGGACACAATCCTTCATGAAAATCTCTCGCAGCTCATGCTCCAGTGAAGAGACGAATCGGAGTCCAAGATCGCTTTGGAAAAAATTAACTGGAGGCGACTGTTGCTGCCCGCTTCAACCCCTCTCCTTGCTCTGAGTGTCTTAATTTCTACGAGTTTATCGCAATTAATATTACTAACGTTATGCATTTATATCCGATGACGTTGTACATTCATGGCTGAGCTTTCATTTCATTTTTCGACTTGAAAAGTTCGTGGCGTCAGATGCATCAACTTTTTTACTTGGTTCGCCTTGCCACCAATTTTATTTCGAAGTTTCGGTTTTCCGTCTTCCGATGACGTAAGTAACTCGTGCGAGTTCGGTGACCCAATAGAAAGCGTTCGGCTTTGAAAGTGTTATTTAAACCGTTTCGAATCTAATCGTGCCTTTCTGTTTGTGTACCTCACTTCAAGCCCGGATTTTTTTCCGCGTAGAACCTTATATTTAGCTTCCAACTTTTTGCCAAAGCGGATTTTTGCAATTGTTCAATCGCAATTGCGCGATTGTTGCTGCTCTTATTAATCTGTTTTTTTCTTTTTGTTGCGTAGCAAAAAACAATCTTATTAGCAAACGAAATGTCGCTGGGGTTCTGCTTTTAACTTCTAGCGAATTTTTGAACAAAAAGTTTTGTAATTCAAGTGCAATTTAATTGATTCGCATTTGGTTATTGCGAAGAGAGTATTAAAACAACCCGTCGGCGTCATTCCTCGTCAGGTCCGACAAACTTGTAACTTTTGTAATCGTGTCAGTCAACTTTATGTCATTAATTACGTTTGAATAGATTCTTTTTATGTTTTATTTTTAAGCATCGTACAATTTTAATTAATGGAATCGGCTGTTTTGTGCTTAGTATTTGTTTTAGTATTTTGGATGAAGTTTGTTGCAATTTTTTTGTTTTGGAAAAAAACATATTACCTTTTTATTATTTTCCGCTATATCCAGTTATTATTTTTCTGCATAAGGCGAAATATTTACTTGACCGTTGCAGAAGATTCGTCTATAAAGCAAGTCTCAAAATGACACAGTGCAACCTGTAATCAAGCTTGGCAGCTAGTTGCTTTCGACGTTTTTGCTTTTCGCGTGAAGAAACATTTTAAATCACGGTAATTACCAGCATTATGTGTGAGAATGAATAAAAATTTTAAATATGTCCGATTTCTTTCTGGTTACTGAAGGCGTCGTTTTTTGTTATTATTTTTTAAAATCAGATTTACCGATTTTTCTTGCCTCGTACATCCAGAGATTTGTTTTGTGTTACTACTCTATTTATACTATCTATTTGATACCCCTATAGTTAGTTAATCTTTTCACCTTTATCGTCATCACGTCTTTTCCTCGATTTTGACTGCCTTATGCTTGTGCACTTACGACTGTAACTTTAATTAGGTTTTGTTTCCCTCCCACCCCAAAAAAAAACATACAGAGCTTTGGTGGAGCCGCCACCGATGGCCATAAACATGTCGGTCCCGGAATTCGCGCACAAGTGCCCTCGCTGTTCTATTCAACTTGTACAGTTTGCATTGAAGTGCCTTATTTTTAATAGATTCTAGGCTCAAAAAATTTTTTTTACTTTATCCGCTACAAATTCGCGTATTTAATAATAGATTCTTCTATGTTTTGTTTTCTCCTTTTCATTTACGCAGATGTCGACCGTTATTAATATGTAAATAAATTCAACCAGTTTCTCTAATTTCGATTACTTCCATAAAGCTTAGCATGCACAGATAAGGAAAGAAATTTATTTGAAAAAATAATCTCTTACGATTGCACAGATAAGAAACCTCTAGAAGCAGATTATCCACCGTTTTACGTACCGTTGGTGCAAGCAATAAAATTTGTAAGCGCTTCAATATGCAGTGATTTAAAAATTGGGTAGTAACAAAAGGTGTTTAAGTCGGTCGGGTTCGATTTAAATGCTTCTTATATTTCATTGAATTGTTTTACGGAAACAAAAAAATTGAAGATCAACTGACGGAAATTAACAAAGCTAGCGACAAAATCACAGAACTTTCAAGCCGGAAAACAACAGGCGAAATAATTAATACATAGGTAACTGCAACCCAGAAGTATTTTGAAAAGGATAGCTAAAACTTCTACATACAGTACGTAATAACTGCACGCGGCTTTAAATGATCTAGCTGCGGCCTCAAAAAAGTTAATCATTGCACTTAAACGCTGTATATAGCGTTTGACATTTTGAAAATCGAATGCAAAACAATTCCACAGAATATGCGTTATTAAATACAGTTAGATACTAACGCTAAGCATCAATGCTATATCGATTTCGAGACTTGAAATCTTCTGTTTTGTTTAAAAGAAAAATGCTTTTCTTGGATTTGAACAAAGTGTTGAAAAAGCTGTTTGAAATCAACATCCTCTAAATGATTTCCATTTTCACGGTCAAGTTGATTTCTGAAGCAAACATACGAAAATCTGCTAAGCTTCTATTACCAAAAACAAAAGTAAAAGAGCAGAAACGTCTTTACACACAATAAAATGAAATTAATTGTTTCTGCTTACGTTTCATTCGTGGCAAAAGACAAATTGGGAAGTGAATTCAGCCGCTGATTGAGGACAGCGTAAGACTTGCTTTGCGGCAGAAGCATTAAAAGTGAATACATCGTCTTGATTAAATAGGTACGACGAGGACTTTCGAGCAATTGCAAACGAAGGTCTGCAAAATTATAACAATTTTTCAACGTTGTTTGTAGGAGAGAGGTCACACTTATTGCTTATAAGAGTTAAAAGCAACCACCTTTAATTACTTTTACTTTGAATTTTAACTAATTGAAAGCAAATAAAGGCATATTTAAAAAATGCGTTTCATTGAGAATTTCCAAACAGATTTTATAACACTTGCACAGTAACTTAAAAAAATCACAAAAAAATAAGCGAGTGCAACATGAAGCTAAAGCGACTTGCATGAAAAAATTGGCGATTCCAATAAGCTGACCAACTTATCCAATTCCGCCAATATATCGACGGTCAAATCAAAATCAGAGCTAAAAATAACCGTCAAGGAAATAGGAATAGAAAAATTAAAAATCAACGACAATTGAGAAACACAACTTTTACGTCCAAAATCGAATTTGCAAAAAAAAATATAACCAATCGAAGATTTTTACAGGCAGCTTCGGCAGTGATTTGCAATAACTAAAACGGGGCGCAACTATTCTTTTTGCAATGAAGCAGAAGCAAACATGCAAACATGCAGAAGGATACAGCTTCCGAAGCAAGTCGCAGCAATGTTTGTAGTTCTGCGTGAGTAGGCACAATGTGACCGCGGCAATCGGACAATGACACCAGCTTTTGTACAAGCAGCAGAAGAAAATGCAGCCTTCCTGAAAAAGCGACAATATGACGCGGGCGAAATATTGATGCTTTCGTCAGTGAACTTCTACTTTAAGTGTGCTTGAATGAAAGCATAAAAAACGAGCCTTTTTTGTCAATATAAACAACTAAGAGAATCAAGCAACTCTTGGCCTCGCCAGGGTAAAAAGTTAAGAAAGGGAATCTTAATTCAAGCAAACACAATCTACGAGGTCTGTTCAAAAAGTATCCGACCTTTTTCCCTCTCGCCAATAAGGTATGAGCAAACTGCCCGTGCAAAGCGTGGCTGCACACACACACATTCACGCGTAATCGTGAAGCGTTTCAGGCCGATTCGTCATTCGTATCTCTCTGTGTAAAGCATTTAGTGCAGGCGTGTAGTACGTGTTCATCGGTTTTTTGATTTTCAGAAAATTTCATTTCAATGACAGAACGCATCGAACAGAGGTATTGCATCAAGTTTTGTCAAAAACTTGGTGATACTCAAGTTGAAACAATTCGAAAGATTCAACAAGCTTTTGAAAATGAGGCCTTAAGCCCAACTCAGATAAAGCAATGGTTTAAACGCTTTAAAGATGGCCGTGCATCAGTGGAAAGTGATCCTCGCTCAGGAAGGCCATCCACAAGCCGAAACGAGGAGGCGATGGATCAGGTTCGTGAAAAAGTGTTGGAGGATCGTCGTTTAACAGTACGAGAGATTGCTGCAGAAATGGGAATAAGCACAGGCTCAGTTCATTCAATCCTAACTGAGGATTTGAACCTGCGGAGAGTGTCGGCTAAATTTGTCCCCAAGCTGCTGACGGAGCAACAGAAGGAACTCCGGAAGGAAATTTCGGAGGACATGCTGGATGTTGCAAATCATGACCCAGAATTTATCAAGACAATCATCACTGGTGATGAGACCTGGGTTTATGGTTATGACCCAGAAACCAAGTTTCAATCATCACAATGGAAGCATCCGGAATCACCACGCCCAAAAAAAGCTCGGCAAGTCCGCAGCAATGTGAAAGTTATGCTGACCTGTTTTTTTGATTCCCGTGGCATCGTGCATCATGAATACGCACCAGAAGGTCAAACAATCAACAAAGAGTACTACCTGGAGATTCTACGTCGCCTTCGTGATGCTGTGCAAATAAAGCGGCCAAACATGTGGGCAGCAAAGAATTTTCAGCTTCACCACGACAATGCTCCCGCTCATTCTGCACATGTGGTCCAAGCTTTTCTAGCCAAAAACAGCATGCCACTTATTAGACAGGCTCCTTACTCTCCCGACTTAGCACCGTGTGATTTCTGGCTGTTCCCTAAGCTAAAAACAACTCTGAAAGGGAGGCGATTTCAGTCAAGAGAAGACATTATGAAAAAAGCGACGGAGGAGCTTCAGAGCATTCCGGGGGAGGAGTTTATGAAGTGTTTTGAGAAGTGGCAGAAGCGCTGGGATAAGTGTGTGAACCACCAAGGGGAATATTTTGAAGGAGATTGAATAAAACTTGCAAAATTTATTGTGTTGTGTGCTTTATACAAAAAAGTCGGATACTTTTTGAACAGACCTCGTATAATATCTACAGAGCTATGATGTTCACGGCATTATTTCTCTTAAAAAACATTCATACGCAAAATCTTCCTAATAACAAGTATTAGAATGTCATCAGTTAATTAAAAATCTTTTAAATCGGATTAAAAATATCAAATTCAAAGATCACGAATGGGCTGGATGAACCGGTTGCAAAACTAAAAGTAAACGGCAGTTATTCAAAGATGACGTCATCAATCGAATCGGGACTAAATTGCTTACTGTTGATTTAATTGTGAAAAAAGCTGTCCAGATCTTTATTTCAGATGGTCGGATTAGTTAGAATTTAACGTATATACAAGTAAAACTTTTCTCGTAACATTGATATCAACCAACCAACCCTCTTCATCCTCTCCTAACAGAATGCCCAACTACGACCAAACTCAACCTACATTCCTCATCATACGTCATATAGATGCCCCGTTAAAAATTTATATTCTGACTTTTTAGTGAACTTCAGGCAGATAAAAGTGGCGTAAAGTCTTTTCCAAGCACACACAACATGACAAAAGTAGGATTTAAACCGAGATTATGGCGAGTGCGATCGGCATTAAATTGGCGCTTCTAATCACTCGGTAAAGCTGGCGACAATCTTCAGCCACTACTCTCTCCCCTGCTGATTTTTGAGCTCAAGACCTTGGGCTATGGCCCGAATGCGGTAACTTCCATAAAGTTTTTCTATGGCCCTATTTTTAAGACGTCGTTGGGTAATACCACTACCATCAACCTCCTTTTTCTACCTTGAATTTTTTCGGATTTAACAGTTGTTTCGACGAAAATATAAAGACCGCGCTCAAAGTTGCCTTAACGTTATGTAACATGTTAAACCTCCGCGAAAGAACTTTGCAAACTAATCATGCCGACGACAAACATCGCTTCAAACTTTACTACAACTGCAATGAATCAAAGCAGAACCGAACCTGGCTGGTGTTGCTCTTTAGGTTCTTTCTGAGGTCGGCCAGTTCTGGTGACGTCATGAGAATGGAATTCATCCTCTGCACGACTCGCGCGCAGAAATGAGGATCAATGATGAAAACTTCCTCCTCGTTGATTGATGTTCCAATTGCGTAGAAGACGTCCCTCGAGCTCAACAAAGTGCACACTTGCCTGAACAAAGACACGCGTTTGTAAAGGTTTGAATACTAGCGAAGGCGATCAATTTTTATTTAAATGAAAGGCGCGCTCTCTTACGAGACCGAATCTCGTTTAATGGCATTATTTAATATTAAGCTCTACGCGAAAAAAATAAAGTTAATTAAGAAATTAGTAGAATTATGAACGGTCAAGATCTAACGACAAAACAAGCGGCTACAGGCCAGTTACACTAGTGGAGCTGTAAATGCCTTGTGTGAAAATGGTAAGTTTGAAATAAGAACATTCATAAGAACAAATTCAAAACAGCAGGTAGGTTGTTCATAAATTATTCAACTATGAATACCTGATGATGAAAGAACTTCGAATTTCTAAAAGGTTCTGGTTGTTGCGGAATAGCAAAAGCATTTCCTTGATGAACTTTTTAAAGTAAAGGTTAAGACTTCGCGTCGATTGAAACACGGACACGTCGCCAGATGACGCTAAACAGTAGAAAAAAATAATGACCAAGGAAAGGTTTTACACATAGAAGCGATTATTCCTGCTCTATATTAGTGCTTCTAACATTTTAAAATTTCGTTCACCATTTCCCCAAATGACCAAATTTCATTACTTTTTGTACAAAATTTTTTTAAAGCAACATTAAATTTTATCATTATTTTTGTTCATTTGCAATTCGACACAACACTAACAAAACACAGTACAAATTTGGCAATAAAAAACTCAATGTACAAATTTAACTCGAAGCGATAAAAAATATTACCAGACATCAGCACTAAACTACACAAGTAGAAACTATTGGTTCCCCCTCACCCACCTCTCTTCGTTCCTTCACCCTTGCAAAAACTATTGGTTCCCCCTCATCCACCCTCTTCGTTCCTTCACTTTTGCAAAAACTTTATCTACCCGGTTAAGAAGCACTGCTTTATAATATAAACCAAACCAGAATCAAACCAAACGAAAATCGCACTACTAATTATAATAAATATAATAACCTAGCCCAATCAAAATAAATAAGCTATAAGTGAAACAAAAGATCAATAACATAGAATTTTGATGAAAAACCACCAAATTTTCATAAATAACTTGGAAATTAAGAAACAATTTTGAAAAGTAAAAGCGTGCTGGACGTTAAGTGAAACTAATTATATAATCTTGATCAATCCGGTTCGAACGTGATCAATCTGGTCCGGATTCTTTGGGCCTGCTAGTCAATTTTAGCCCCAAGACAGTTCGGCTGCAAACAGAAGGTTTAAAATCGCCTGTCATGTGGTGGTTAAACATATAAAGTGTCATTGACGCACATAAAAATGTAAACCTAAATATAAATAGTAAATGTATAGACAAAATTGACAAGAGTACCATGGCCTACTAATAGACACGGCCTTATATGTCACATTTGAGAGGCTATAATTAAGAGGCCTTGAGCGATAAAGCCAATGCACAAGTCAAGTTTTTTCTACCATATTTTGTTTGTATTAGATTACATACTCATTTTACAATACTTATTCCATAATATTTGAAAACAATGCATTAAATGACACCATAGCATGGCAGATAAACACTAATTAAAAATAAAGCATATACTTTTCAAGCTGTTTCATGCACCATGAAAAAACATGCATTCATCTTAAGATTGTAGTAGTAAATGGCAAATTGACGTGAAGATGCTGTAATATTGCAAGTTAGATATAGTGTAGATACATGTTAACCATTGGCAAGAGAAAGAGTGATCACTTGCCTAAGTTAAAAATTAGTGTTTTCTCTGTCGTTGTTTAAAAGCTACAACAGCATTCTTTCTGATAGAATTGTTGGTAATCTTTTGCTTATTATTAAAATAAATATTAACAATAATTTTTTGTGCTATTTGATCACCCCAAGCAGTATGATATTCATATGTAAATAAAACATTTGCGCAGTGGTAACGTAGAATAAACTGTCTGGCGGCACGGCCAGGGAGGTTTGGACATTGCTGAAGTACACGTTTTTCTGTATAATTTAATACCGCAAAGCACTGAGAAAAATACTGTGACAACTCAAGAGAAGGTATTGTCAGTCCACCTCTAGTCAAGATATCAAAATATGAAGCAGTTGCTGCATCAGCAGCGCATCCTGAAAAACGAGTAGCACAAACATCACAATGCGTTTTATTATGGAGTTGTTTTGCAACGTAACCTGCAATGAAGAAGGATACTTCTTCACTTTCGTTTGTAAGAGTAGTTTCTTCTGTTGCAACAAAGTTCTCCTCCAATAACTGTTCAAGTTTTTCAAAGTTTAGAGTGGGATTTGTCACCAGTGCTGACTCATTCCAAAAATCAATGTCTTTTTTCAGCAAGGAACGGCAAAGCAAGATTTTCTCAGAATTTGTAATTTTGTTTAAACTTACTAAAAAATGACCCCCATTCATTTACTGGTATTAAAAAATACCCTCTCTATAGGATCACTTTGCATCCAGCCTACACGAATATATGAATATCCTACTTCCAGTAAATCATTAATCAGCTGAGATTGAGAATGAAGTGTACATATCAAAGCTGAAGACGTTTGCTTAGATAAGCAAAAAGTGAAACCTGCTGAAAAACGCCAGTTTTCAATCCATTTTGCGAGAGAAAAAAATCAATTTTACCATCACCTGAAACGTTCGTTTTCGAGTGCATTTCCGAGTGCATTTGGGTTATACCGTTGTTTGCTATTAATCGTAGCCCACCAGCTGCTTGAAAAAGTCAAAAATCCAACGGTGTCTTTCCATGCTGGCTTGTAGATTTTGAATGCTGCTATTGTTGTTTTGTGAAAAATTGCTAAAGCCAATGCAACCTGTTGTTTGTTATTCCCTGGATGAAGAGGACTTGCAGCTATCTTTGGAGACATTTGCAAAAAGGCTTTTCGCTTTGTGTCTTCTTCATATACTCGTAAGTCTTGAAAATCCCGCCAGGTAATGTAGCCATTTTCAGACGATGCAAGCAACTGATCATTGAGGGAAAAAGAAAAAGGAGGAAATATATACAAAATTTTTACAGTTTCGTAAATTGTTACGAATGTTTTTAACCAGATGAACATTGTCAAAAAACAAATAAGTTTTTGTTGAATTGTGCAAATGTTGTATATCAAAACATCCACAAGGAAACCTTGTTTGAATAATGTTGAAAGCAGATACATTAGTAGAATGATTATCAGCAACAATCCCTCTTACTTTAAATCCAACCTGCCCAAGTGAAGTTATACAATCAGATACTTCATCAGCTAACTATTGACCAGTCAGCGTCACTTCAGGTGAAGCTTTCACCACAATCGGAACACTTTCTTTCAAACCTTGGACCATAAAAACTATTATGCCCTTGTAGAAGTTTTCATTAGAATCTGCTCCAATATATTGACCACCAGCATACTGAATGCATTTTTGAAGGTGCATTTCATCTACCATAAGTATAATGTCTTTAGAGATTGCTCCTTTATCTTTTAGCATTTCGGCAGCGTTTATAACATCCATACTTCCAGATTTCAATTTGGCTAATAGTGATAGAGATGGAAATAAAAGTTTTTGAAACAAAATTTTGTAGGCTTGTGTCGACATATAGCATATCAAAAGTGAAAATCTCATCATTTTAAAAGAATATGGAGGACGTCCTTTTGGTTTATAATGTTGGCGTTTTTGCAGCTGTTGTATCAAGTCTTTTTCGTCATTTTTATTTAAATTTTGAAGGTAATTTGAAAATTTTTCAAGCATGGCTTTGCTTGTCAATCTAGCACTTTGACCAGTTGTGAACCAAGCTGGTAAAGAAACAGGATTATTGTAATGTCGGAGACTTACGTGTAATTAATTGTCAATTTGTATTGCTTCACAAACAGTAGGAAATCCATCAAGCTTGCCAAAGATCAGATTACGGTATACAATGAAATCATTTGTTGGATAACAACTGTAGTCTGGTGGACATAATTCTTCTGATAAATCTGAAAAACTTTTAATGGTATCTTTTTTTCAAAATGTTGAAGTTGATCATCTTGATAGACACAAATTTTGGGAGGTTTTCTAACTGCAGATGGAGTCTTTAAGATAGATGTCTTTTCGAGGCAATTTGTGTGTGAAGAGTTGGGATTGAATTAAAGCTCCAATTCAAAGTTTTCTTTGAACCATCATGAATAAACTTGCCGAGAAAATGTTTAGCATAGATAACCGAATTTGCAGATGGCTTCTAATTGTTAAGATTGACAAAACTAACCCCTTTTTCAAATAATCTACTTTCATTTGCCGGAAAACGTCGTCGATGTCGTCGTTTGAAGGGCATCCACTCCAGGCCAGACACAAACAGGACTGGGGCCGAGGGTTTATCCTTTTACTACCCCAGGCTGCTGCACTGCCTGAATCAGATCCTGGCAGTGATGTCATTAAGCCAGCATCGAGTTTCGTCATCCAAAACCGTCAGACCTCGTGCTCCATGTGGTGCCCAATGTATAAAAAGATTCTTTTATAACACTTTCTTTTAACTATTAAATTTTTTTACGCTTTACCGGTAATCTTTTCGGCAGCTTGGTCAAGTTTAAGAATACATCTATGCGCAACATTACAGCATGTTTTCTTTTGATATCTCGTAACAAAAGTAATTATTTGCTAATCAATCACTTACTTCAGTAAAATAATCGTTTAAACCCAAACTTTTGGTAGCGTAATTTTTCTAAGATGCGAGTTTTCATTTGAAGCGTAAAAATTTATTTTAACTGCGTCCCCTGATAAGCCTTACAGGTGAAACAGTCTGTTGGGACTATTTTAATAAAATATTTTTTTTAATATTTGTGTTTTGATAATCAGGAATAATCGTTCTGACTATTGAAGCCATTGAGCACTCTTCTAAAGAGCACCAGTAATTTGCAGTTATATATGTATACACTCATATACACAATTTTTTAAAGTAAATATCTTTTTATATATTTAAAAAAACCTGACTTATTTTGTGCGACTAACAACCGAAAGGATGATTTTTGCTTAGTTAAATCTAATTTAAAAAAAATATTTTTCCCATAGTAGGGAGTGGTGGTGGTGGTGGTGGTTTTACCCGACCCATTCCTAGGGATGGGGGCGCGGATCAATTCCGCGGAATCCCAATAGTCGGGCGACTCCCCACGGACGGGACCAGAGTTCCAGAAGAGAAGGGGTGTGGCCGAAAATGGCCTGACGCAGAGGGTCTAGTACAGGGCAGTCGAGCACGAGATGTGAGAGATCCTGTGGTTCAGAACCACAGTTGCTGCATGAAGGAGTCTCGGCTCGACCAACCCTGTGGAAATAAGAGTTGAGGAGAGTGCTGTGCCCGTTGCAGCGTAAACGGGAGAGAGCACAGCGAGCGGAGCGAGGGAAAGTAAGCTCCTCGGGAGATACTGTAGGGATTTGGTGTTAAAAGAAACTAGATTGGACACTGCGTCTCAAACTGGTGTAGAGGGATAGTCGTTGGAAGGAGATAAGGGGTGTGAGGGATACTGATATACTGGAGGGATCGAGAGGTACCGGCTTTAGCTAGAGAGTCAGCTAAGTCGTTACCTGGGAGGAAAGAGTGACCAGGTATCCATTGTAGATGGACAACCTTGGATTGAGATAGAGAGTTAAGAAGAGATTGGGTATTGGATAGGGATTTGGGGGTTAAATATGGTAGGGGGGTAGAGAGAGTTGATAGGACAGATAAAGAGTCAGAAAAGAAGGTGATAGAGTCGAAATTACATGTCTTGGAGTGAGAGATACACCACTCAAGAGCATGTAGGAGAGCGAAGGTTTCAGCACTATAACTGGTAGCCCAGAGACCAGTCGAGAAGGAAAGCGAGGTAGCAGTGACACACTTTGTACACTTGATGTGTATCCCTGCACCACCCTGTCCCAGCCCGCCAGGCACCGAACCGTCAGTCCAGGCAGAGATATCGCTGTGAGATAGAGTGGAAAGATGGGAGGTAGCTGCAGTGTTGCGAAGGGAGGGGGGTCTTTGCGAGAGCATGGGGATGAGAGGTGGAGTGAGATTGTGTAATTAGATGGGGCAGACCAGGGGGGTTTAGGAGGGCAGAGGATTAGTGGTTCACGGGTGAGATGTAGGTTAGGGGTGAGGTTATGTGATCTGGAGAAGGATCTCCATGAGCTCTTTTTGAGACGTGTACGGGGGTTAGAGTTCGCAAGAGAGGCTATGGGAAAGGTGGGAGGTAGACGGAGGGCTTGTTCAAAGAAGGAAAGGGATTGGTGAGTGAGTGTGACTCGTAGTGGAGGTAGAAGTGCTTCTATATGAAGTAGAGGAATGGGAGTGGACGATAGACAACCTGTGATTACTCGACAGGAAGATCTATGCATCCTCTCCACGGAGGTGATGTGAGTAGGAGATGAGAAGGGAAACCAGCCTGGGGAAGCATAGGTGAGGATGGGGCGAATGAAGGCTTTGTATAGGGTACATAAGGATTCTTTTGATGGACCCCAGGAGGCAGAGGCAATGGAGCGAAAAGCACGGAATCGGCTGTGAAACTTTTTCCGTAAGGATAAGACGTGATATTTGAAAGAGAGAGTGCGGTCGAAGGTTACACCGAGAAAGGTTGGACGAAGGTTGAATTTGAGGGGGTTGAGAGAAAGGCGCCATTTTGAGGACCATTCCACCAGTCTGTTGAGGGCAGCTTGTACTACAGCGGTAGCACACTCAACACTCGGGGAGGAGGCCCAGATGGCTAGGTCATCTGCATAGAGAGAGGTCTTAACAGATGCAGGAAGGAAAGTGGGAAGGTTATTGATGTATAAAGAGAAGAGAACTAATCCTAGAACCGAACCTTGGGGAACTCCTCTTCGGAGACGGAAAGGACGACTGTATGAATTACAGATACGGACTTTCGAACGGCGATCTGAGAGGTAGGATCGTATCCATTCGACAAAGCAAAGAGGAAGATCTAATGAGAGGAGTTTAGAGAGTAGGGCAGAGTGCCAAACTGAGTCAAAAGCTTTCGCAAAATCCACAGTGGCAAGGACTGTACGTGCGCCTGGCTTAGATTGGTGGAAGGAATCTGCGATTGACTGTGAGAGAAGGAGAACCTGGTCTACAGTCAATCTACCAGGTCTAAAACCAGCTTGCACGGGTAAGAGAATGTTATGTAGTTCAAGAAAATAGGTTAGTCGTCCTAAAACCATTCTTTCGAAGAGTTTGGAGGTACATGAAGTGAGAGAAATGGGTCTATATGAAGAAGGTGAGTCAGAGGGTTTTCCGGATTTGAGAATGGGGATGATTGTTGATTGTTTCCAAGCAGACGGGAAGGTGTGTGTTGACCAAGAAAGGTTGAAGATGTATAGAAGAAAATTTAACGCAGATTGTGGTAGGTGGGATAGAAGAGGGTAGGTAATTTGATCAGGGCCTGAGGAGGTTGAGGTTGAGAGTTGAGAGATAGCTGTAGAGAGTTCAATTGAGGAGAATGGTGAATAGAAAGTGGAATGCAGGGTGTTGCAGTGTGCAGTTCTGATTTGCTTCATTTGGGCTTTCTCGGTGCTTCGAAAAGGTTTTGGGGTTTGGGTAGAGAAATGGGACTGTAGGTGTGAGGAGAGATGGTTGGCACAATCTACAGGGGTATGGCAATTTGAGAAATTGGGAAGGTCAGAAGTAGTTGGGGAGGGGGAGCCATAGATGGAGCGAAGTAGAGAAAAGACTTCGCTGGGACGGGTTTTAGGAGAAAGGCTAGAGCAAGTATTCTGCCATGACTTGGCTTTAGCCTTATTAATCACAGTGGAGGTATATCTGGAAGTAGCGATATAGTGCTGGCGGTCTTCTTCGGAACAGTGTGCCTTCGCAAATGCCTTTCGACGTTTTGCGACGGCATCTGCGACTTCAGGAGACCACCAGGCTTTAGCAGGACGGTTGATGCTGCCGAAAGGAATGGCAGAAGTGGCAGCATCATTGAGGAGTTTGGTAAAGGTGTGGGTGGCTTCAGAAAGAGAGAGTGTTGTAAAGTTAGAGGGAGTAGGGCAGTGGGTATCAATATAAGTAAGGTAATCATCCCAGCGAGCTTTATTATAGTTAAATGAGGGGGGCGGTGGAAAGAGTTAATTATAGGGGAAGTGGGAATAGTGATGGAGATAGGAAGATGATCTGAGCCGAGGTCCGGAAGGGTCTGCCATGTGCATTTAGAGGCTATTCGGGCAGGAACTAGGGAAAGATCAGGGGAAGAGCGGTTTCCAGTGGCACGGTGTAGTAGGGTGTGGTGTTCGGGGTTGTTAAGAGGTAAAAGATCAGAGTGGAGCCAATCAAACAGATCTTTGCCTGAATGGTCTTCCGGTGAGTGGGAGTCCCAGGATGAATGATGGCTGTTAAAGTCGCCAAAGATGTAAGTGGTAGGAGATGATGGTAGGAGAAAGGGTGAGAAGGATTTTGGGCGAGAGTTGGAGGAAGAGGAGCGGATAGGAGGGACATAGACGTTGAAAAGATGTATGGGAGCAGCTCCTTTTATTTTAACTGCGATAGCTAAATAATCGGAGCTGGGGTCGAGGGAGGAGAGGGATTGTGTGGAGAGTGAAGTGTAGGATAGACCATTTTTGACAAGTATCAGAACACCTCCTCCAAGGTTTCCCGTAGAGTTGGTGGTTCCTCTTCTCGTCATAAAACGGTTCTTTTGGAGGGTTTTGTAGCCTGCTATATGGAAGGTGGAGTCAGAGGAGAGGTGTGACTCTTGTATGAAGATGAGATCGTACTGATTATGAGTAAGAAAGTGTATGAGTTCAGCACGACGCGGGCGAATCCCATTAGCATTCCACTGTAGGATTCGGAGGTTGTTTCGAGAGGGAGAGGAAGGGTGAAATGAGGATTGTGTGAGAGGAGAGGTGGTTTGTTGGGTTTGGGGAGAAGGAGTAGTCAATGCTGAGGGAGGATAAGTGTAAATTAGTTGGGGGTGATTAGGAAGATAGGTGGGATTATTCGAGGTTGTTTTGGGGGAGGGTTTAGTTTTTGAAGATATGGTTTTGTGGTTGTTTGTAAGTGTAGGTGGGGGATTTGGAGTGTGAGAGGATGGGCACATTGGGCAAGTCCAAGAGTGTCCCGGGGAGATTTTGCAGAAGTCAGCGGGAGAAAGACCAGAGCAGGAGAGGTGTACCCAGAGAGAACAGCCGGTACATTGTATTGATCTGTTTCCCCAGGTGACTCTACGGGAGCAGACAGAGCAGGGGTCTATAGGGCCAGGGTTGGGGTGAATGTCACCGCTGATAAGAAGAAGCATAGAGATAAGAATCAGCGGTGAGTGGGATGAGTAATGAAGAGGTTTGGGGTGGAAGGAGGGACGAGGAAGAGATGTCCGAGAGAGAATAGAAGGGGTAGGGGGGCGGTCAATTGGGTTTAAGAGTGCTGCCCACATGTGACCGCGCATTGGACAGCAGGGATAAAAAATGAGAAGAGTTGTCCAAGGGAGAATCGCCCGAGGATGAGACCCTCGGGGAATTGACAAGCCATTTCGACCCTCCCCAGTGCAGGGAAGGGGACTGCACCACCACGTTGAGGTGGCTTGTCGTTGGTGCAGATAGTAGGGAGTCGGAGTCGGAGTCGGCAATTTAGAAATTCTCGGAGTCGGAGTCGGATCATAATCTTCCGACTCCGCAACCCTGCTCGTGCTTTTATTTTATTTATCGCTCAAGGCCTCTTAATTATAGCCTCTCAAATGTGACATATAAGGCCGTGTCTATTAGAAGGTCATGAGAGTACTTGAAATTAAAAGCAATAAACTTTTGCGCCGTGTTGAAACAACCAAAACAAAGCAGATCACACGATTGCTGAGCTTGGAGAGAACTTAAAATATTGATAATTACAAAGACGCCTCCCAGTCCAGAGTTTTAATTGACGATCATGAAAAGGCTTCCTTAAAAGTAATACTTAAATCAAGTGCCAAGTAATGGCATTTTTCATGTAAATTTGTGGTACTTCCTGATGAACATATTCTACACCAGTGGATCCCAGAATTTCTTGTCAGTGGAACACTGCAAGGGTTTTAAAATTGAAAAGAAACATTTAATACGCTGAAATTCGGATGAAGGCTAAAAAAAAAAGTTGACCTCAAATCTTAGTCAGGTTTTTTGATTGGGATCATACAATATATTAGACATACATGTAGTACCGGTAAGACAATTATGATTGCATAATTTTTTTCTTTAATTTTTTTTTTTTTTTGCGCGCAATGCATGCATAATCAGCTGAAGCTCATAAAACCCTTTAGTAATTTGAATCCTAAGGTTCCGAAGAACCCTCTTTGGGAATCACTGTTCTATACCAACAAGTTATTTGAGTCATTCGAAGCATTTGAATAAAATAAACTTACGACTTTGTCCGGTTTCCGTTTTTTGGCTTTTGTCAGACAAGCCGGCAGGAGAAAGCGCTATTTCAACAACACACTTTAAGGTCAGCAAAACAACCTAAAATGCAACGCAACTGTGCAGAAAGTTTATGAAATGGTAAAAATCGACTTACGTCATCGGAGGAATCACATATCATCTTGCTGAGTCCTTGAAAAATCGTATCAATATTTCGAAAAATCTGATGTAAAATAGAGAATTTGAATCTAAGTCTATTATACTGCTATCGTCTTTTAACGTTTTTCTTGAAACAAACTACTTTTCCAATTAGTGCATGAAATGAATAAATATGCTACACTACAATTCAATTCCGACAAAAAATTTATCTTTAAAAATCGAACTTGTTTTCCACTTTATTATTCGAGAGGGAATCAAAGTTTTAATGGATTTGTATCCAACAAACACTTAAATTTACCTTTTATTTACATTGTCGATATAAAATTACATTGCCAACATAATGAAACTTATTGTTAATAAATAAGAATTTCAATTACAGTACAGTACAAATAAGCAGTTTAAAACATTCAAAACGAATGAGAGAGTACATGCAGGAACATACAGAAAAACGGTAAATTTATTGCTTTTGCATTTACGATAAACGCACTGTATAAAACTGTTTAATAATGGTGATATATTTGCAAATGCAAACATATGAAATTTTTCACAAGACCCTTATACTGTACATATAACTACAACTAAAAAGCATAAGCGAAATTACAAGGAACAAAAAAGCCAGCTCCTCTACAATGTCGGCAAAAATCAAATAGCAACTGACTTACAGCGAACGGAATCTGGATCAGAAGATGCGTGATCCATCGAAGCACAGCGCACTTGGTAGGAGTCGAATCGTGGCTGAGGTGGATCGAAAAGACTTCGAACATACGCTCTAGGGGCAGAACATTTCTACAAAAGCAAATAGATTTAGGGCTCGTTTCCACTACAAACGTTGACAGGAGTATTCTTGGTTTGTTTTATCGATTTTTTTGCTTCTCTTACCGCTTAACTGCGGAATGAAGTAAAAAAATCAATAAAGCAAAGAATACTTTCGTCAAAGTTCTTATGAACAAGCGCACAAACGCAAGAAATCGCATTGCTATGCAACACGATCCGCAACCAAGCGCCCGATATTACGATTAGCGGCGAACGCGCGCCACAGCCCAGCACTGCAAACTATTTTGAAATCAATTGAACCTATCAATTCCGGAACCAATACGAGCCAATACTCTGCGGCACGCATCGGCAAGCATTTTTCAATATCCGCCCGTACATTTACTGTGTTATTTTCACTGTCGTTTGCGATTTCGTTTAATTAGAAAAGTTGCTAAGTTGCATCATCTAGGCCGGCGGTGGACAAGCTACGGCCTGCGGGTCAAATCCGGCCTGCCAAGCAATCAATGTGAACGGTGTAAGAAAGTAAAGTGAAGACTTTTTTATTTGAATTTTTTGGTCTTCACCCCCAAAAACGGTGTAAAAATTCCCAAAAATGTTTCGAGTAAGTTTGAGGCACCAATTCAGGTTGCAATGTGGACCTCTATCAAAATCATCTTCTAAATCCGGCCCTCAAAAAAAAAAGTTTACCAACCCCTGATCTAGACCACGGATGTCCAACCTGCAGCTCACTTCATCTTTTTATGCGGCCCACTGCTTACTCAAATTTTGTAGTATTTTTTTTGTAATTGTATAGAATCTGATGTCACTGAAATCATGGTAAACTGTAGAAGAGCAAAGTAAATACGTTAGTTGATTGCTGCGTTGAGTGACATACAATGAACTGATTTATGAAAACTTTTGTGGGTCGAGTTTGTCATAAGGACGCTTGCCCCAAGCATCGATTGCAGTATTTACATTGTTTTGCTATTGAATTAATTTTGGTTATTTTCAAGCACTTTTTACAATATTAAGTGATAGTTCTAGGCTTACCATACTTCCAGATTTTCAGGGTTTTGTCCTGGCCGGTTCGCCAGAAATACAAGACATATTTGAAGTGAAAAACTTTTTTCTTTTAGAGACCACTCTTTCCATTAATAAGCATCCCGGTTTGCCCCTTTCGAAAATTTTTTTTTTATCTCTATATTTATCCTCCTGACTCGCAGGAAAGCGACGGAGGCGCTATACATAGCGCCTCCGTCGCAATTACCCTGACCTGCTTCCGGAGATGCCAAGATATTGCTGTCCGCTAGTAATTTAGTAGAGATATGACTGCAATTTAGAACTGCTTGTCAAGACCACAAAGCAGGGGGAAGTGCCGTAAAGTGTCTTTCCCAAGGACACAACAGAATGGCGCATGTAGGTTTTGAACCGACACCATGCTGATCATCAGTCCGGTGCTTTAACCACTCGACCGCGCTGCCGACCAAATATGGTATGCCTATTGTTAGCACTAGCCGACCAAATATGGTATGCCTATTGTTTGTTAATGACTTTAGTGGTAGTAAAGATAGTAACTTTCAACAAATGTGGAGTTATTTGGAATGAGATTACAGTAGTAGCAGCAATGCTGCTAGTGATAAAGATACGTGTTGATTTATCAGATGAGTGGAAAAGGATTAGATATATTTAGAGATTCTAAGTCCAATCTTGGAATTTAATATATGATCAGGATTCAGGGTACAACGTTAGCCAAAGATAGGACTTTAAAGCGGCTCCAGCATTAACATTTTTTTATACTAATTACGTAATGATTTCAATAGTTTTACACTTCACTTAGATTCCTGAAAAGTTAATCAATTTTAAATTTAGTTTTTATACTCGTCATTTGGTCATGGTATCTAATCCTAAAAAAAGTAAATTTTATATCCAAGTAATTTTGCCGCCCGCCGAATACACTTAAATTCATAATTTGGCCAATTATGAAAAAAGGGTTGGACATCCCTGATCTAGACGAAAACAAATTGAACGCGGTGAAATCCGATCAACCTACTTTTCTTTGTCATCGATTTTCTTGTCGTAATCGGTCGATATGAGATTCATCAGACTTTTGTTTGCTTCGTTCGCTTCATAAAGAATGCTGAAAACAAGTATCAAATCATGGCGCAAACCGAATAGAGCCAAAAATTTTAGCGCCAAAAAGTTGTTACCTTTGCGTTATCTCAAGGTTGGTGCGGCTTTTATCGTCATACGATAGCGTCGGCAAAATGGCGGCCACGATACCAGAGGTGAAAGGGAGGACAGTGGTGCGACCGAACACGATGAACTTGTGTAACCAGACCAGCGCAGTATTTTTTATCAGTGGATCTGTTAGTTGCAAGAAATCAACGCCGAGTAGGGGCAAGTTGTTAGTTTAAGTAAAAGCAGGTTCGATTCCAGGCTAGCACTACGCCGTAAGTTGGGCTGCTAGAAAAGAATTACATTAAATCAAAAAATGAACTACGAAGTCGAAAATAGAATAGTTGAACGATAACACGGAAATAATACGTGACCGGCACAATAAATAAGCGCATGCTCAACAGAAAAATAACCTAAGTTCAAAACGAAGGTCAAATTGAAAGTCGTTTGGCTGTTAAACAAAAGTATTCATAAAAATTTTTCCGGGTTTATACGAGATACAGTCGTAAAGGATGGCGCTCTGTAAAACAGGGCATGACAACGGCGAACGTTTCTCTTTAGCTCAAGGCTGATCAAAGGTCACTTGCGATAGCAAAAAATGCCACATTTCTCAATGAAACTAAGTCACTTTATCTGTTCAGTTTAAATTGCAGTTTAGAAAGTTTAACATATTTAATAAAATAAATGGTTAGAAATATTATCACATTACAGAGATATGAATTAAATACAGAATTAATTACTATACAGTAAAATTTGAATAGGATGCCACCTCAAGGGAACCGACAAAGGGGCAGCTTACGCAAACAACAGAATAAATATGCATAGGCCTACACAAACATGCGATCCTTTTGTTTCTACAGAAGCTGAACGTTTGAGAAATGAAGAAGAACACAAACAAAAGCACTTTTTAAATTACTATACAATAACTGGATGCAGTATTTATTTAAACACTTAAAATGCTGTTTTCAAAAAATCTAAGATTTATTTTCTGTCGTAACAATATTTTTTGCCCATTCCCTAGTTAATAACTACTGTAAATTACTCTAAATAAGGTGATAGCTTTTGTAACTGCCATAGCTAGGCTGCTTCACATAGCAGCACGTTGGCTAACTGAATGAAAATTAAAACTGATAAAAACAATCTAAAGTGATCAAATAATGGGGCTATAAACGAAGTTTGTGATGCACAGTGAGGTCTTATTATGTTAGTAAGAATCGCAGATAGATAGGCGAAACAACTGTACTGTAGTGGTAGCAGACTAAAAGTTTGAAACATAATCACGCTGGCAAAGTTTTTATAGGTCTGACAACTTAGGCAAATTTTTCTGCTCCATGTTAAGCAAAAACGGTGGCGAGTTAGACAAAGACAACTAACTCAGCCAACTTGATAACACGGAAAACAATAAGCTCTCTGCGGGACCAAGCGATTTGTGGTGACTAAACAAATTCTACAGTATTTGTAAATTGCTTGTCATATCTTGATAACAAACTTTCAAAAAAATGTTCAAGTTAAAAAATGCAAGTGCACTACATTTGTAGATAGTTTTCTAAAAGAATGTGCCACTTGTATTCTCATTATTAGTATTGTGACTAGACGCAGTTATGACGGTAGGATGAAAATTAGAAAAACATTTTGTTGTGTATTCCAAAATGTTAAAAATTAACAATGACTTTATTGTTAAAAAATCAACTTATGTCACGCACTATAGACCTTTTTCCAACCACGTAGTGGACATGGCAACCGTTGTTGAGCCCAGCAAGGTTGGGCTTTATTTAGTTTGTTTTAACAGTCAAGTCATGAAGCAGATCGTTTATTTCTGTGATTTCAATGTGACTTAGGAGTATAAAATTAGTTTAAATTTTACAATCTGTTATTGAGTAATAAAAACAAATTTCTTGCATTTATTAAGCTAGACTTAGCTTGTAGTAAGAACTGTAGTAATTTTTCAAAAACTTCTATATTCTTTTTTTATACTAAGTTTAATTTTTTTCATACTAAGTTTAAATTAAAACTTTGTAATTGTGTTAATGGTAAGCAGATTTTGTTAATTTACAAATATTAACGATTTACGCGTCTTTGTCAACATTTTATGTAGTAATGTGTCAAATAATTGCTTTCCGTACTGGTTAAGTGTGCAGTCTACAAACAAATTCTTGTTAAATATGCGGTCTAACGTCTGTCAAAAAACCTGTTGACTAACTTTTAGTTAAGAATGCGGTCTACCATCCATCAGATCTGGTAATTGGTCAGGATTGTAGACTGCATACTCAACCAGATAGTAGACCGCATACGCCAGGTAGACTGCATATTTAATCAGTACCTTACATTCTTGTTTCAAATAACATAATCACATCTGGTTTTTTTCTAGTGCTTATGTGTATTCTTGTTCGTAATTATATAAACATTACAACATAATGAATTTCAGCTAATTTTTTAAAATATGTTCTGATAGTTTTTTTAATTTAATTACTTGGAAGAAAATAAAGATAGCTCAAAAGTAAATATTTGCTCCTTGTCTTTTGATAAAGTGTAGCTTCTTGTATCTTCTTGAGTGACTAGCTAAAATTAATCAAAAAAATAATATTTGAGACAGTAATAATTGTTTTGGTACCATACTTTTCTGTTTTTGTAACATAATTTGGTTTCTGCATTAAGTACCATTTAAGTTGATTTACACTATGCAAGTATGTAAGCATTCAAGCTCTTAAATGGTACTTAATGCAAAAAGCAAATTATTCAAAAACAGAAAAGTATGAAACAAAAACAATTATTAGAGTATTAAAGTATTTATATTTTTTTCATTAATTTTAGCTGGTAACTGTAGAAAATGAAGGCTAATAAAATCTATATTTTATTAAAAGGCAATGAGCACAAAAATGGAAAAAACTGTCAAAATATATTAACAAAAATTAAGTACAATTTATTATGTTGTAATGTTTATATAATTACGAACAAGAATACACATATACACTAGAAACAAACCAGATGCAATTATATTATTTGAAAAAAAAAAGTAATTATTTGAAATTTTTACAAAAAAATGTTGACACAGACGCGTAAATCGTTAATATTTGTAAATTAACAAAATCTGCTTACCATTAACACAATTACAAAGTAGTTTGGTCGTCTACCTATTTTAAGTTTTAATTTAAACTTTGTAATATTGGACTTAAATAAATTTTAAAAGCAAAATTACCGCAAGCTACAGTGTAAAAAAAGATTATAAATGTTTCTCAAAAAATAACTGCAGTTCTAACTACAAGCTAAGTCTAGCTTAATAAATGCAAGAAATTTGTTTTTATTTCTCAGTTGACAGATTGTAAAATTTAAATTAATTTTATACTCCCAAGTCAGATTGAAATCACCGAAATAAACTATCTGCTTCATGACTTGGCTGTTAAAACAAACTAAATAAAGCCCAAGCTTGCTCGGCTTAGCAACGGTTGCCATGTCCACTAGGTAGCTGGAAAAAGGTCTATTGCGAATGTCAACTTAAAAATACCCAAACCATATCGAATTTGCGAAATATATGAAATGAAATTTTCAAAATAGTTTTCACTAAAATAATGCCTTTAATTGCCTTCCTGTAATAGCAACTATGATTCCACGACCAAAAAAGTAACAGTTAATAAATTTTCCGCAGATGAAAATGAAAAGGCAGCTTTCATCAAAGTAATTCCATCACAAAACCTTTTGGTTGCCAAATACACTGTTGTGTGAAAAACAACGGCCTGATTCAGCAAAATTGTTATCTGTTTCAGGAAAAAATCGACCTGTAGAGCCGCCGTCGGTATTTCAAAATACACCTAAGGGTTGCTTTTTCAAACACCTCATTAAACGTCAAAAAACGCTCAATGCTTTACGAAATGTGCTAAGATAAGGTTAAAATTTTTACAGAGATTGACCAGTTTAAAATAGGTAATAGGCAGGGTTACCATTCCGTGCTTATTTCTAAGATTTGTGCTTATTTTCAAGAGCAATGTCTTACAAAAAATGGATGTGCTTATATCTAAGAAACGTGCTTATTTTCGATAACCGTGCTCATTTCTGGAGTATATTAATGAATGTAGGTTTCGCATAATTTGTTTGCTTATTAAGCTTTGTTTTGCATGTGGAATTCTCTACTACTTGAATAATTGTGAGCAAGTTAGTGGTTTTATAAGTGGATTATTGCATCATAAGTGGTTTTCCGAGAGTTTTAATGGCAGGAAATAAATAGCAGATGCGACTGCGAGCTAACGGCTAGCAGATGCGACTGCGAGTAGATTTCAGTACGCAGCAGGGAGTACGCAGCTAGCCTACTGTGGAAAACTGAGCTGATGTTAAATTTCTTTTGATTGTTCGTTCTGTTGCAAATATCGAAACTGCTGGTACTAAAAGGTTTTGTCTGCTGATGTAGGAGAGCGCGTGACGAGTCAACTAGGCTGCCGGTCGAAAAGCATGCATTATTTTTGTTCGTTCTGTTTAATTTCTTTGGATTAGACCGTGACAGCGTTTATTAAAGCTAATTCGTATAATTTTTAGACATAATTTAGAAAAATGAGTAAGCGTAAGCATGCATTTCGTGATGACTACGAAAAAGAATTTGCTAATGTAAAGCAAAGTCGAAAAGGCAAGAGCTATGCTCACTGCTGCTATTGCGATAGTGAAATCAGCCTTGAGGCCATGGGAAAAACTGCTATTAGTGCTCACAATGCTACCACAAGACACAAAAATAATGCTAGGAGTATTGCATCAAACCAATCAATGAAGAAATTTTTTCCGAGCAGAACTTCATCAAATAACCTGGATTACAAGGCGGCAGCAGCAGAGGGTGCTTGGGCATTTCATACTGCCAAGCATCAGCAATCATTTCTTTCCAATGATTGCACTACACATCTCATAAAGGCGATTTTCAGTGATTCTGACATAGCAAAAAAATTCACAAGTGCCAGAACAAAAACAGCATCCATTATCACAGGTGTGCTTGCTCCATTTGCCCAGAAATCATTATTATCAGAACTTGGAGAACAGCCATTTTCAATATCCATAGATGCCTCTAATCATAATGAGGTGAAGCTTTTTCCCTTGGTTGTCAGGTTTTTCAGCGCCAAAGTTGGAGTGCGAGTGCGAATTCTCGATCTGCGATCGATGCCATGTGAGACATCACAGCAGATAGTGAACTTCATCTGTTCTTCTCTTCAGGAAAATGGGCTCAAGCTTGAAAATATAACTTCTTTTTGTGCTGACAATGCACCGGTAAATTTTGGGAGTTGGCAACCAAAAGGAAAAAACAACGTTTTCAATCGCCTGCAAGAACAAACCAGTGCACGTTTAATCCCAATTGGTTGTCCTGCACATATTTTACACAATGCAGCTGAAAAAGGAGCTGAAAGACTTACTGTAGACATTGAAACAATAGTTTTAAAAATCTGCAATCACTTTAAGAGTCAAACTAGTAAAGTACAAAATCTTAAACAATTTTGCGCACAGCTTGAAGCCCAGTACACCGCACTGCCTACTCACACGCCAACACGTTGGACTACATTAGATAATGTGCTTGAAAAGATGATAGAACTTTGGGAACCGCTAACGCAACACTTTCTCTCACTACGGTGCCCACCACGGATTCTTGAGAATTTTTTCAAATCAGAAGAGTCGCTTGTTATTGTGTCGTTTCTTCACAGTGCTTTGTCGGTCTTCAAAAAGCCGCTATTACTGTTACAAAGCACTAGTGCATTATTTCCGGAACTGGCTGACATCTTTAAATCATTCAAGGGGGCCATTTTGCAGCGTCGTAATTCGGAATTTTATGGAGCAAAAACAGATGAATTATTAAAAGGAATCGACAAGAACTGTGCTGAGATGCTAAGATCAAGCTTCAAAGAATTTTATGAAGTGACTCTAGAATACATTGACAAATGGTATCGACCAGACAAGCATCCAACCAATGTTACCTGGACATTGCTGAGAAATCGGTCAATTACATACGAAGAAGTAAAAGAAATGGCGAAGAACGTCAATCCCGAGATAGCGATGGCAGACGAGCTGTTTGACGAAGTTTCGTCTCTCAATCCTATGCTAGAAAATATTCCTAATGAGACATTCAATGAAGATGGCCCAGAGACGAAGTGGATGAAGATTTTTTCTGAAAATGATTCTCTACCGCTTTTGTACAAATTAGTCGCTATCGTTTTCTCTATTCCGGTCAGCAACGCATTTGTGGAATGGGTATTCTCTCTTGTTTCATCGCAATGGAGTAAGGAAAGAAATCGTCTTAGCGAAAAAACTGTCAAATCACTGTTACAAGTTCGAGTGAATTTAGACTTCAGTTGCTCCGAGATGCACGAACTCATTACCAAAGATCGAAAACTGCTGAAGCAAATTCTTAGTGGTGAAAAATATTTATAATTTGGCTTTTAAATCAATTGCTTGTAAAAAATGCTAAATTTTCATTAATTAATTCTTGCATTTAAAATTATTTTAATTTGTTAATCGCTAGGATAAATTCATACCAAGCGATACTAATATGATTTTTGCAATACAAAATTGTTATGGAGTGGTAATCTACTACGTCATCGCACACCAGCGTGCTTATTTTTTGGTGTAGGCAGATGGTAACCCTGGTAATAGGTCTATATCAGATAAATTTAACAAACTTATTTATTGGGCGACATCTTTAGAGAAAAATTTAGCTCTAATTAGCCATTCTAAGAGCTACAAGAAATCATCGTTAAAGGTTTAAAACTAAAGTAAGAAGCTTTAAATAAAAAAAATATGAACAGCAATATAATAATTTGGTGATGAAGATGTAATAAGTCGTTCAATGTTCAGCCAAAAATTGCCTTATTTTGTGGATATTATTTTTCATGTAATTTCAATATTCGTTAAAATATTTAGTAGTTACTTTAAAATGTAAACTAACCAGTTTTGCTGCTCTATATTGTTACTTAAGAGCCTTCTTTTAATTAAAGAAATTGATAGAGTGCTACCTTTTGCATTGTCTTTTAATCTTTTGCTTTTTTTGCTGACGCAAGTGACAGTCGGTCAAGCCTTCAGCTAGTGAGAAACGCTCGCCGTTGTCATGGCCTGTTTTACAGAGCGTCATTTCAAGTTTTGTGAAAAAAAATAATTACAATAATACTCGTAAAGCAAGATTGTCAAAGTAAGCCATTGAGAAAAGTTGAACTGTTCTCCGTTAATGGGATATAATAAATCACTATGCAACGGATAATGCTACTTTAAGTACAAGGGTTTTGGCAGTGATGTATAACGATGTTCATCATGTTGGTGAAGTCAACAGCGTCAGGATTGTTGCCGATACGAGTCAGAATTTCACCCAGTGTTGCTTGGCACCTTTAGTCAAAATATTCATTAAAAATGACTCAAGATAACTTGTAAGTGAAGACCAAAAAAAATCAAAAAAAAAACTTACATGTCCCTGATCTCTTTGTTGCTGTCACCAATAATGAGAAACAGTGCCTCCAAGATCTCTGGCAAGAACGCCAAAATGTCTATTTCCGGAGTGGACATTATGCAATTCAGCCATTGCACAAGGAAACGTCGAGTGTACTGATTCTTGGTGTACAGACGCTCCCGCAAGAGAATGACAAACTTTGGGATATCAAAAACAGGCTTTTCTGAGACTATGTCCTGTAATGCGATAAAAGTTAAATCAACCTATTTAAAGATTCTAGGTTGATTCGTATGAGAAGCTTATGCCTTAGGTTAAATCCGCCTTCAAAAACGCTTATAAATTTTAAACCACAATCAAATTACACCTGATCAATTTGTTGATAAAACAGATAAAATTTGATAAACTTAATTGAAACGCCAAATAGTTTGTGCTAATTTACAAAAATTAAAATGTATCAATCATAGATAATATTTAGTTTTTCTTTTTCACAATGCGAAAAATACAGCTCTAGCTTAATTAGTGATAACAGCAATAAACACACAAAATACCTGATTAAAAATGCTTAAATAGTTATAAAAAATTTGTTAGCAGCTTACCTTTAACAAGCGATCCAACAAATCTGAACCGTTTCTAACATTAAGGTCTGGATCGGCTGTTAGCTAAAATTGTAAGAAAAGACTAAATATGTGAAACAACAACTTAATTATCACCAATTACCGAGTTTTTGGTACGCATGTTAAATTAGAGCACTGCGATTAAACCTAGTAAATATACCCAAGTGCATACCGGATAAAAACTAAGGTATACAAGTGAGAAATGATATAGAAGGGTATACACAAATGGTTCTCAACCTGTGTGCCGCGAGGGATTTTCAAATGTGCTGCGAAATTAAAAAAAACATTAGTCCAATGGTTCATAACCTTTTTTCAGTTACACTACTTTTAGAGACGAAAATCAAGAAATCAGAAACCGATTCAGAGTGAAGATCTTTTTTCTTAAAAAACATTACTTTTTAGGAGGAAAATCAAGATTTTTGCATAGTTGACATATCTGGAATTTATTTGGTCTCTTGAACCAAGTAAACATCAACAAAAGTTTTCTTTTTCTAAATAATACGTGATAATGCTTTAACGTAAAAAAATTTGTACGCTTTTTTCAGGGTTCCGGAGTCGAAGGTTTTAAGAATGATTCAGAGTCAGACTCTAAACGGTACAAAGAGTCGGGGTCGGAGCATTTTATCCGATTCCTGATGTCTAATTTTTTTAGAGAAAACTATTTTTTAAGGACAAAAACCAAGAAATCAGTGACAGATTTAAAGTTAAGACCTTTTTTTTTTGGCCACCCTAATTGTAAGCAAATCGTATTTTGCATAATGCTATTGTCCTTATTGAAGAGTCGGAGTCAGAATACTTGAAATTCTAGAAGCTGGAGTCGGAGTAGGCATCCTAGAAATTCTAGGAATTGGATCGTAAACATTCCGACTTCGCAACCCTGTTTTTTTTTTATTCTTGTATATACAGAAGGTCCTGATCATATGTGATATAAAAATTTTTACATAACTGAATGATGATCCTGAATGTTTAATTTTAAAACACATCGAATTCTACATATGTTTATCTTATTAAACAAAAATGAAAAAAATCTTTTGCTAAAGATGATTTGAATGATCATTATTATAGCCAACAAAAAATTCATCTTTAAGCTTTTTTTCGACACGCCAGGAAATAAACGTGAAGTAGGTGATGTAAAACAAATACGGTAAAGAAAACTCTGTCTACCTTCATCTGTCCTGATTGGAAACTATTCGGTTGACATGAAAGTACAATCAAAGCCAGTGTGGAAAAATGCTTCTTTACAGTAGAACATGTCATTTTTACATCTCGCCCACTTCTTCCTTCAATCAAAAAGAACGTGTTGCCAGCTTTGCTCTTAAGCAATGTAGTTTATAATTCTTCGTGCCAGTGTGATAGTCGGAACGTAGGTTGCACATCTCAA
The DNA here is from genome assembly GCA_963680785.1 of Diplosoma virens. Taxonomy (NCBI): domain Eukaryota; kingdom Metazoa; phylum Chordata; class Ascidiacea; order Aplousobranchia; family Didemnidae; genus Diplosoma; species Diplosoma virens. Next base: position 19,104,911 of record OY796893.1, read on the forward strand.
CGATTACAAGTCGGAATTCATCAACACGTGCCGAAATTTATTCGAACTGACCAAATTCCGAACTCTCGCAACACCTCCACTCGTTTTTGCAAATCTTCAACCTTAGTCATGCTTAGTGCATCCACGATTGGCCAACACCTTTTAGATAACCCTATGTGCGCAAAAAATTACAATGATAAAAAATTTACTAATCTTTTATTTGGCCGTTTGTCTTTTCATTTATCTGTTTTAAGTCGTTTACATCAAATCATGCAAGCCAAACTCATGCTGCCAAGAAGAATTAGTTTAAAATTTGAAAATCTTTCGCTGATTACACGTTTTGCCGCCTTTCTTAAACATCCAATCATCTTCGTCCAGTTTTATTAGACAATTAATTGAATTTTTTCCTACATTCCTACGTTTATTTCCTGAAGAGTGTCGGATGAAAAGCTTAGAGATGAGTTTTTTGTTGGCCATTTTCAAATTCTGTACCACAAACCATTTGTTTAGATCATTATTATAATAGGGTAGGGTATCCACCCATTCCGATGTTCAGTGTGGGTCTGCTAATCGGCAAACGTCCTTTTCAGGACGGGGCAATGCTAGGATAAAACTGCCCTTTTCAGGGCACATTGCCAACAAGTTCCGAAGACCCACTATTCTTGAGCTGAACATCGAAGGCCTCACTGCAAGCAAGATGAACGTTCTTCATCATCTCGCTATGCAGTCTGAGGCACTCGTCATCCTATTGCAGGAGACCCACTGCACTGATGCTGAGAAGTTGGTACTACCAAACTACCAACTAGCTGGGTCTTCTTTAAGCAGGAAGCATGGTCTTGCCACGTTTGTCCACGAGCGACTGAGATACACGCTTTTGGACCAATCTCCACCGACATCGGAGATCGAGTGGTTGTGTGTGGACGTTGATGGTTATAAAATAGTCAACGTCTACAAACCACCGCCAACGCGATTGCGAACCCTGGATCTCCCAGTGTTTCCTCACCCCTGTCTGTACGCTGGCGATTTTAACTGTCGTCATGCTGACTGGGGTTACGACGACAACAGTCCGGACGGTGAGTGCTTGGCTGGATGGGCAAGTATTAATTGTCTTGCCCTCCTATATAATGCCAAGGACGCTGCCAGTTTTTATTTCGGCCGCTGGAACACTGGTACCAATCCGGATCTAGCTTTCGCCAGCGTAGGTCCAAACAGTCGCTTACCGGATAGACGTGTCCTTGAAAAGTTCCCCAGGTCACAACATCGACCTTCGCTTATTACACCACCTAGGTTTGCTATGGCAGTGCCAAGCATGCCTGTTAAGCGATGGAACTTCCGCAAGGCCAAATGGAGTCACTACATTGCTTTGACGAATAAATTCGCAAAGACTTTGTTGCCGCCTGATACACTTGATGTGGATGCGGCTTACCAGGACTTCTGTAACACCATTAAGAAAGCAGCCAAAAAGACTATCCCACGCGGGTATCGAAATACCTACATTCCGTGTTGGGATGCAGAGTGTGAATCCCTCTATAAAACCTTTTTGCAGTCTCCTCAGGGAGACGACTCAAGTTTGGCTGCTACAGCTCTGCTTGCCAAGCTTGACAGAAAGCGGAGGGATCGATGGTCCGAAGCAGTTCGGAGCATTGACTTCTCACACTCTATTCGAAAAGCGTGGAGTACTTTGAACAACCTTACTGGTAGGTCACGACACTCTCCTCGTCACTGTCCCGTTTCAGCCGATGCTATTGCATCTCAGTTGGTTAGAAATGGGAAATACGAGGATGTTGACCGCAAGTCATCTCGACTTGTCTTTCAAGAAGTGTCTGACCTTTGGAGGGCCACAACACCAGACGCAGTAAATATCTCTGACAATTTCTCACAGAGAGAATTTGCTGCTGCCCTTCAACATTTAAAACCAGGTAAAGCTCCGGGACCTGATTCCATCTGCCCCGAGCTTATACTCCATGCCGGAGCTGCTTTGAAGTCCTGGTTACGTGACTTCTTTTCTTCCTGTTTGCGCCGACTCAAAATTCCCAAGATCTGGAGAAGAGCGCTTGTGGTGGCGATCCCAAAACCCGGAAAGCCCGTGGGGGACCCAAAGAGTTATCGACCGATATCTCTGCTCTGTGTCCCCTACAAGATCCTCGAGAGGCTTATCTACGCCCGCGTTGAACCATTAATCGATCCGCTGCTCCCTAAAGAGCAGGCTGGGTTCCGACGCGGGAAGTCAACCGTAGATCAAGTTGTTCTGCTAACCCAGAACATTGAGGATTCTTTTGAGGCTAAAAAGAAGGCCGGTGCCGTATTTATCGATCTGACAGCTGCTTATGACACTGTCTGGCACCGTGGCCTTACCTGCAAGCTGCTGAGACTACTTCCGGATAAGCACATGGTCAAAATAATCATGGAGCTTGTCCGAAATCGAAGTTTCACCCTTACCACCGGTGACAGCAAGCAAAGCAGGCTACGCCGTCTTAAAAACGGCGTTCCTCAGGGATCGGTCTTGGCTCCCCTCCTATTTAACATCTATACGTACGACCTTCCTTTCATGATTTCCAGAAAGTTTGCTTATGCTGATGATCTAGCATTGTTGCATTCTTCTGGAAACTGGAAGGACTTGGAGGGGACCTTAAGCCAAGACATGTCCACACTGTCAGCGTATCTCCAGACTTGGAGGTTGAAGCTCAGTCACACTAAGACGGTGACGACAGCCTTTCATTTAAACAACCGAGAGGCCAAACGTGAGCTAAAGGTCTACAACAACGGTGGACTTTTACCGTTCTGTCCAACCCCTACTTACCTTGGGGTAAAACTGGACAGATCGCTCACGTTTCGTCACCATTTAGTGGCATTGCGCAAAAAACTATCCTCGCGCGTCACACTGCTGAGGCCACTCGTGGGCTCGGGATGGGGTGCTGGTGCTAAAACACTACGCATAGCTACCTTGTCTCTAGTCTACTCAACATCTGAGTACTGTGCGCCAGTCTGGTGTCGCAGTGCTCACACTCGTCTCATTGACAGTGTCTTGAATGACGCCTTGCGCATAGTTACTGGATGCCTGCGTCCCACTCCAACGGACCACCTACCTATACTCTCAGGCATCCAGCCAGCTGAGCTTCGCCGAATGGGAGCGACACTCTCCTTGGCTTACCGTGGATCTCTGGACCCCGATCATATTTTGCATGGTCTTTTAAGTGGATCCTCAGATACTGGCCAAGTGAGACTAAGATCCAGACGCCCGTTTGTGCCAGCTGCGCGGAATCTCTTGGACAACCTTGCCAGACTTGGCATCCGCGCCTCTGAATGGACAAATCACAAATGGAAAACGGAGTACTGTGAAAATGCTTCCAGGCTCCGTGCTTTTGTGCCCGAGACCGGTGCCAGGCCTGTTGGGATGGGCTTACCCCGAGCAGCTTGGGTTAAGCTCAACCGCCTGCGGACTGGTGTTGGGCGATTCCATTCGTCCATGCACAAATGGGGTCTCGCTCCATCACCGAATTGCGAGTGTGGCGCCTCTGAGCAAACCGCAGACCATGTACTAACAGCGTGCCCTATACATCGGGCACCACATGGAGCACGAGGTCTGACGGTTTTGGATGACGAAACTCGATGCTGGCTTAATGACATCACTGCCAGCGTCTGATCCAGGCAGTGCAGCAGTCTGGGGTAGTAAAAGGATAAACCCTCGGCCCCAGTCCTGTTTGTGTCTGACCTGGAGTGGATACCTCTTCAAACGACGACGACGACGACGATTATTATAATGTCAGCAATCGGTTCTTCATTATTATAATATCAGAAGTAAACACAAAACATTTTTGAAAAAGACCACAATGAACCTTTTGCAATCACTGGTAAATAACAAACTATTTTTAAAGTGAAAGTAATGAACCAATCTAATTTAATCAAACTTCTATTTAATCAAACTTCTATTTAATCAAACTTCTATTATATTATGTTTTGTATTGCTCTTTGTGCACCTCTTTAATCCTTAATTGCCTGCTGAAATCTATTGTTTTTTGTTTTATGCTAACTGTCTTATTTCAATAAATTTTATATTGAGACCTATTCTGTTGTTTGATTTAATCTTATTGGCCTTTGTTTTGTTTTGTTTTTGTACTTTTCTTTGTTTTTTTATGCTCCTTTTCATTATTGTGCTGTTGGATTTGTGCTATTTGTATCTACTCTGAAATCTGTTATGTTGTTTGTTTTATGCTACTACCTTTATTTTCAATTTAATTTATGGTAAGATCTATTTCTGTTGTTTAATTTAATCTTATAAGCTTTTGTTTTTTGGTTTTTGTTTTTTTTTGTCCTTTTACTGCTGGTTTGATTGTTTGATTGTTTGTTTTTTTTGTTTTTTTTTTCCATCGTCGTGCTGTCGTTTTTTACACTATTTGCCTTTATTTCAAATCGAATTTATGCCGAGTTATTTTCTGTCGTTTAATTTTATCTACATATATGCGGCCTTTGTTTTTCTTGTTGTTTGTTTTGTTTTCATCATGTTTGTAAAGTGATTTATAATTTTATTTTAATTTATGATGTAAAATGTCTTATGCTAATGTTTTTCTAAGTTAATAATCAATTTTACATACCAAAAACTTAATTTATTAAATTGCTTGTAATGAAACTTTTAAATAAACTGGGGGTAGTGATTAAATGACTTTTGTCCCTTCCTACCCCTGCATCACATCTTTAATAGTGCTCTTTGATTTGATATATATGGCTTATTATCAGTTTGTTTTAATTTCAAAATGTAAAATTATTGTTCTTTTTTTGTGTTTTAAGCGGTAATTTATTGAAAAGATTTGATGCAAATAAACAGATCTCTCTCTATATATATACTGTATAATACTTGCAATTCCTACTGACTTGATTTCTAAAATCAACTTTTCGTATATATACGAGGTCTGTTCAAAAAGTATCCGACCTTTTTCCCTCTCGCCAATAAGGTATGAGCAAACTGCCCGTGCAAAGCGTGGCTGCACACACACACATTCACGCGTAATCGTGAAGCGTTTCAGGCCGATTCGTCATTCGTATCTCTCTGTGTAAAGCATTTAGTGCAGGCGTGTAGTACGTGTTCATCGGTTTTTTGATTTTCAGAAAATTTCATTTCAATGACAGAACGCATCGAACAGAGGTATTGCATCAAGTTTTGTCAAAAACTTGGTGATACTCAAGTTGAAACAATTCGAAAGATTCAACAAGCTTTTGAAAATGAGGCCTTAAGCCCAACTCAGATAAAGCAATGGTTTAAACGCTTTAAAGATGGCCGTGCATCAGTGGAAAGTGATCCTCGCTCAGGAAGGCCATCCACAAGCCGAAACGAGGAGGCGATGGATCAGGTTCGTGAAAAAGTGTTGGAGGATCGTCGTTTAACAGTACGAGAGATTGCTGCAGAAATGGGAATAAGCACAGGCTCAGTTCATTCAATCCTAACTGAGGATTTGAACCTGCGGAGAGTGTCGGCTAAATTTGTCCCCAAGCTGCTGACGGAGCAACAGAAGGAACTCCGGAAGGAAATTTCGGAGGACATGCTGGATGTTGCAAATCATGACCCAGAATTTATCAAGACAATCATCACTGGTGAGTAGACCTGGGTTTATGGTTATGACCCAGAAACCAAGTTTCAATCATCACAATGGAAGCATCCGGAATCACCACGCCCAAAAAAAGCTCGGCAAGTCCGCAGCAATGTGAAAGTTATGCTGACCTGTTTTTTTGATTCCCGTGGCATCGTGCATCATGAATACGCACCAGAAGGTCAAACAATCAACAAAGAGTACTACCTGGAGATTCTACGTCGCCTTCGTGATGCTGTGCGAAGAAAGCGGCCAAACATGTGGGCAGCAAAGAATTTTCAGCTTCACCACGACAATGCTCCCGCTCATTCTGCACATGTGGTCCAAGCTTTTCTAGCCAAAAACAGCATGCCACTTATTAGACAGGCTCCTTACTCTCCCGACTTAGCACCGTGTGATTTCTGGCTGTTCCCTAAGCTAAAAACAACTCTGAAAGGGAGGCGATTTCAGTCAAGAGAAGACATTATGAAAAAAGCGACGGAGGAGCTTCAGAGCATTCCGGGGGAGGAGTTTATGAAGTGTTTTGAGAAGTGGCAGAAGCGCTGGGATAAGTGTGTGAACCACCAAGGGGAATATTTTGAAGGAGATTGAATAAAACTTGCAAAATTTATTGTGTTGTGTGCTTTATACAAAAAAGTCGGATACTTTTTGAACAGACCTCGTATACCTTTTTTGCAGTGTCCCTTCTGGTCAATTAAAAAAAGTAAAATCTTACAAATAGTAATAAGTAAAAACTCAAATAAATATACTGGATAACTCCTTGCTTTGGATCAAAAAGTTGCGGTACATCAACAAAAATCTTTTATATTAATATATTCATGTCAGTATATGCTATCATTGTCTAAATGGTTTACTTGCAATTATACATTAAACGAACTGTCTGGAATTCAAATTATTTAATGCTTCTTTACTGGTTTGGTTTTGCTGTATTTGCTTATCTATAGTTTTTACATCTATTCAATAGATTTTAATTTAATGGTGGGCAAACTAATCTTGCTCACTAATTTTTTAAAAGAATTCACAATCTTCTTTGATTACAATAACAAGAGATTGATCCTTTTTTCAAAAATGTTTTGCTTATACTCATGAAATGATTTTTAACATGTTTCTAATAATTAATCATTTCTTTTAATTTTTCCACTAAATTACCTTCTTGCCTAAATTTTTTTATATTTACTTGAAGCAACTAAACTCCTGTAAAATACGACTTAACCAATATCAAATGTGATTAAGTTTTCATTGAAAATTTAGGATCATGTCATAACTAAGTTGTTACATCATATAGAAAACAAATAAAAACTTGTAAACATGACCAAAAAAAATCGGTTTTTTTCTACATAAACAAATTTGTAGGGGTAATGTATTACAATGTATTACCAACAGTAAGTAAAACTTCTGTTTATGATTTGCTCGACACCAAAACCAGAGTCCCTAGAGCATCAAAACATCAATATCTAAAAATTTGTTTGCACAATGTTTTTGTGCAAATTTCTGCTTTGTATAATAAATATTCCGTGAATTGATTTTTTAAAAAAAAGTTGTATATATATACAATTACTTTTAAATTAGTGTACAAGAAAGAGGCTAAACAATTTTGAATGATTTTACATTTTAGCATTAAATAAAAAGCAATCTTACCTTGCTTAAAGCATCAAAAAGCTCATGAAAATATGGCAGGGTGTCACCTCTTGATACTTTGACAATATTGTACAGTGATTCACAAGCAAAATATCGAATACGACTGTCTGAATCTCGTGAACACACAAGAACAGGTTTCATTAAATTTTCCAAATATGGAGTAACTTTCTACAAATAAGAATGAGACAGACCTTTATTTTAATTACAGAAATAATACTTAAGAGTGGCCTAAAAGAAATAAAACACTAGGGATTGAAAAAATTTTTCTAATAGTTCAACTTGATAAACAACTTTTAATTTCATTTTTAAAGAATACAAAATTCTTTTCAGTAACATTATAAGAAAATGAACTCAATTTTAAGCGATCATGTTGGTGAGAACTTTTTCAACTTGCATATCATTTTGGGATTTTACTCACAGTGCTATTATTTTAAAAGTGGACCAAACTATTTTCTTATGATGTGACAACCATACCAAATAATGTCAATAATGATTGGCAGTTGTTCTACTATTCTGAAGACATCACTAATTTAAGATAACATTATAAAAAGTTTACTGGCAATTTCAATCAAAAATAATAAAAAAAATAAATAAATAAACTTTATAAAAACATTATTGTCTAATGAAGAAACCACTAACTTGATTTCCCAAAGCAATTGCACAAGCTGCAAGGCCAATTAAGCCACCTTTTCTACTGTTTGGGTTTTGAGCTAAAGTAAATTCATCTCCAAGGGTTGCTACTGCTTCTTCTATTTCTTTTGTGTTCCCTTCAGATGCATACATTCTTACCAGTCTGAAAACAAGAAATTGTTTTAAAGTAAATTTTTTATAGAAATGCTTGAAACAAGTGACATAGACTGAGACATACAGTCAAGCAATCTTTAACAAATATTTGAACCAGTTTTGTAAACTTTTGGAATATTGCTGTCTTATCAAACTTGTTAAATTTTAATTTTTTTGCTATTTAACATATGCTGTGCAATAGTGAGAGCTATAATTTTAAATACACAAAAATTACCACTAAGTACCTTTTCATAACAGAAAATTGGAGTGCAAATACATGATTTTAAAAATTATTAAGGGTCTGTTCAAGAAAGGGCTGTAACTACTTTTTTCTTAGTGAAACAATAGAAACTCCTCTGAGGCACCAGGAGAAAAAGCAACAGTAACCTCAGGAAGAATTCTGGGTTAGTTTTCTTAACAAAAATCACTTATGGTTGCTTTTTGAAAAGACCCAAATTAAGTATACCTATAATCTTATATGACAAATTTAAACTAGAAATTTTGGGTCTCTTGAATAAGCAACAGAGAGCAATTTTTTGGGTCTTTTTTAAGAAGTTACCATAAGCAATTTTTGTTTATGAAACTAACCTAGATCCTCCCTGTGATTACTATTGCTTCTCAAACAGATTTTTTTTTGAACTTTGTTTCTTTGTTATTCCATCCTGGTGCTGTGTATGGATTCCCAAAAAAAAAGTTCATAATGACTTTTTGCAGAGACCTAATTTTGGTTAGTGAAACTACCTTGGAATCCCCCCTGTGGTTACTAAAGCTTCTTGAAAAGATTCTTTTTCTATTGGTTTCTTTTTTAATTCCTCCTGGTGCTGTAGGGGGATTCCCAGTTAATTTCACTGATGAAAAACAGTTTTGGTTGCTTCTTAAAGAGACATGAAATATTTAAAGTAGATCACATATTTTTTAAATATTGCACCATGTGTTATTTATTTTATTGAGATAGCCAATATCATTTAGACTTATTCAAAATTACAAAAAAATTTATTTCTTGCATTTAAAATAAATTAAAATTACATAAATATTTACTTTTCAACTTCTAATGCTGCAACTTTTCTTTTTTCATAAATTTTATCATGTAATGATCTTTTGATGGATGGAGTCAATCCTTGAATAGCCATATTAGGCCTCAATAATTAACAGACAAATTAACTTTTAATTGTGTTTCTCTTAAAAGTAATTTTAATTCAATAATATTTTTGAGTTAGCAAAAAACCATAAATAACTATGCAATAATGTTAGACATCATTTCTAGAAAAGAATGCTGTTTAAATTTATAAAAAATCTAATAACTATTTTATTTTTTAATTAATTAATTTCTAAACTTCAAATAAATTGCAATAGGAATTTTTTTATTTAAAATCGATTACTATTTATTTCATAATGTACTGCGAGTAGGAGCAAAAAACATTTTTTAATTTGAACCAGACCTAAATATTCCTAAATTGTGTGATGGTCTTAATTTCAATCTTTTTGGGTCTCTTCAATAAGTCACCGTAGGCGATTTTTGTTCATAAAATTAATCTAGATGCCCCTGCAATTACTATCGCTTCTTGAGAGATCTTTTTTCTCTTGGTTTCTTCTTTATTCCACCCTGGTGCTCAAAGGGAGATTCCGATTAGTTTCACTCAAAAAAATCGCTTACGGTGACTTCTTGAAAAGACCCTTTTTTTTTTTTTTGTGTGTGTGTTAATTTAATTTAGCTTTAGTAGCAGTAAATATAGTCAGCATAAAAATTTATTTTTTTATCTCTATGTTTATCCTCCTGACTCGCAAGAAAGCGACGGAGGCGCTATACATAGGGTAAGCAAATACCCCGACCTGCTTCCGGAGATGCCACGATATTGCTGTCCGCTAGTAATTTAGTAGAGATATGACTGCAATTTAGAACTGCTTGTCAAGACCACCAAGCAGGGGAAAGTGCCGTAAAGTGTCTTTCCCAAGGACACAACAGAATGACGCAAGTGGGTTTTGAATCGAGACTATGCTGATCATGCTGATCATGCTGATCATTAGTCCGGTGCTTTAACCACTCGACCACGCTGCCGACTAAAATAAAACCATCAATAATAAGCTGAACTACATCTAATAATAATAATAATTATAATAAGCTGGTCCAGTGCTGTAGTTGTTGGTGAGCTCGTTATCTGATAAGCCAAAGAAAATGTGTTTAGTAGATTACAAATTCTTTCACAGTATTTTGGGTAATCTGTAATTTTACGCAAATTTACAAGGGTTTATACAAATGGTTTTCAAAGCTTTTATTACTTGTTGCTTCTGCCTATCAAACACAACAATTAGATATGCTTTACATTTGCAATATCTTTAACTGTCACGCCTCCTAAACAAGTGAGGACCTAAAACATTATTTGTCGCATATGCAATAGAAAGATTTAAACGAAATATTGAGCTTCAAAGCTGGTCTTGTCTACAATGCATGTGGTGTAAATGCAGGTCACTAGATTATTCTTTGTTTATTTATTGAATTTGTTACGCTTCAGCGTTGAGAGAAGTACAAAACTCCATAAACGAACAGAGAATAATCTTGCCAACGCTTGTAGTGGAAACAAGCTATAACATCTGCTGGCAAGCGTTTATAAGGATCCTCGTTTGACTTGTTTTAGTTTTGCAGTAAACTCTTGCAGTAATAATTGTAAAATAAATACCAACTTTTACGTTTAGAGCGACTAATTTGATCTGAGTTATAGAGGCAGTTAATTTCCAAAAGGGTAACGTAGGTCTCCCTCGTAGGCGTGCAACTATTTATCTTAATGGGTCAAAACGTACAACAGCAGCTAATAATCCTGTGGGCTGGACAATTTAGTATCAAGCAAAAACAGCTGTTCTTATTACTCCTTGTACTGTAAAAAATTTTTCTCAATTAATTTAGACGTAACGTTAAAATTTTAATGAGGTCACAGAAAGCTTTTATTTTTACGTATCTTTTCAATGTCTGCTTTCACTAAAGAAATAGCAACTTGCAGTTGACTTGACAGATGTCCATTAGTTAGGTGATTTCGACATTTTGTCTTAAACAACATTACTTTAGAAAAGAACTGCCCGCAGCAGTATATGTTCCCAAAAGAGTGTTATAGTTTAGTTTTTTACGTGGCTTTTAAAATTTTTGCAGTTCCGTACACCGTAAACATAGCGTCTGTAAAGATAAAAAAATCTTTTTCATTATAAGCTGTTACTTCCACAAATTTTAGTTTTCTAAATTTTGGAAAGTTTTTTGAAATTTTGTAGAATTTAGTAAATAGTTTTTGAAATTTTGTTCAGATGATAAAAAGCTTTTGAAATTTTGTAGCAAATTTATTTGGTAACTTAGTACGTTGTTTAATCGTCTACCTTTTTTGGCGCCTGTAAAGAAGGCCTCGCCAATAACACAATCTCGGTGTCTACTAAACGATAAATTTCTTAATCTTCTTGCTGGATCTGACCTTCGAACCAGCGACAGCAAAAATATAGTCTAGCTAAATCACAGCTCAGACTACCACAATATCTTCTTTATTAAGAAATATGCTCCAATCCACTTAGGAGCCCGAATAGTATAAATCAAAGCAACAGGTTAAAGCTCAATAGCTTAATTCTTCACAATCACGTAGACAACCCAAGACTTGCGTTCAAAAACTATGACTTCACACAGTTAACAATTTTCCAATTTTTAGTTACCACAACGAAACATCGAATTAATGCTGCTTTTCAGCGAACCGTATTTATACCATCGGTAAGGTTACTCAAATGTTCTGAAATTATCTCAATGAAGCCAATCACATATAAGCATTATTGCGTCACATGCAAAAACAAGTCAAGCGGATGCAGTGTTGCCATATTTTTATAACTAAATGTAAAATATTTAAATTACTTATAAAACTGTTATTTCTTCGGCTATTTGAGCCGGACCAACGCGAAATCAAAGAGATTTTTTATGAGATTGTGAATCCACATAATTTGGGCGATTTTTAGGAACGGAACATAAGCCCTTTTAAAATTTACATTTTCTTGCAATTCTATTATTTCAAATTGAAAGCAATCAGAAATATTTTCAACAGTCGAGTCAAATAGTTGAGCAAAAGTTTCAAAATAAACTTGGCGATTTTAAAAATCTTCAAAGCGTGTTGAAAATGCAGATGATAGCTTTCAACTAATTTAACATACTTTTCAGTACCGGTATTGATATCTTGCGTTCTGCTTTCTAGACAAGGAAAGTGAGTCAGAGATTCTTAGCATTTTCTGCCCCACTCATTGCTGAACCTTCTTTTTCCACAATCAATCTTTCTTCTCTTACTTGTAGACAATAATATCCCTACAAAAAGGGGGCCTGGGTGCAAGAAAGTAAGGGGGCCACTATTTAGTGTACTAAAAAAAGGTAGCTGAAGCCATTTTTAGTAAATAAAAGCAAAGTGATTTCTAAAAAAAAAAGTCTTCAATTTAGGGAGGGACACCATTGAGTGACCGAGACGCCAAACGTGAGCTAAAGGTCTACAAAAACGGTAGACTTTTACCGTTCTGTCCAACCCCTACTTATCTTGGGGTAAAACTGGACAGATCGCTCACGTTTTGTCACCATTTAGTGGCATTGCGCAAAAAACTATCCTCGCGCGTCACACTGCTGAGGCCACTCGTGGGCTCGGGATAGGGTCCTGGTGCTAAAACACTACGCATAGCCACCTTATCTCTAGTCTACTCAACATCTGAGTACTGTGCGCCAGTCTGGTCACACTCGCCTCATCGACAGTGCTCAAACTCGCTGCAGTGCCCACACTCGCCTCATTGACAGTGTCTTGAACGACGCCTTGCGCATAGTCACTGGATGCCTGTGCGGACCACCTACCTGTACTCTCAGGCAGTAGTGGATATTGGGTGAGACGAATGAGGCAGTCGCCTCAGGACCCCTTTTTTTGGGGTCCCCCCTCGATTTTAAGGGCCCCCCTCGAAAACAGCACATACAGTTTTGGATTCGCTGCAGATGTTTGTTCAGAGGACGATTCTGAGTGAAGACCTTTTTTTTTTTTTTTTTAGAAAACACCTTGATTTTGGGAGAAAAATATGCAAGCCCAGATCAGACCTCTTTTTTTCTCAGACAACATCAATTTTTGAAAATTCTTGTCTCGGGCCCCTAAATTGGAATATCCACCACTGCTTTCAGGTATCCAGCCAGCTGAGCTTCGCCGAATGGGAGCGACACTCTCCTTGGCTCGCCGTGGATCTCTGGACCCCGATCATATCTCGTATGGTCTTTTAAGTGGATCCTCAGATACTCGCCAAGTGAGACTAAGATCCAGACGCCCGTTTGTGTCAGCTGCGCGGAATCTTTTCGACAACCTTGCCAGACTTGGGATCTGCGCTTCTGAATGGACAAATCACAAATGGAAAACGGAGTATTGTTAAAATGCTTCCAGGCTCCGTGCTTTTGTGCCCGAGACCGGTGCCAGGCCTGTTGGGATGGGTGTTACAGTAAGTTCTTCGCGGTCTTAAACTCCGTGTGGCTGTCTCCGGAAATGTACGCGTCCTTGATTTGATTTATTAAATTTGTATTAAGATATAAAAACAATGCGAAATAAGACGAACTAAATTGGACGGGTAAATAAGATAGACCAAATAATAAGGTCGGACGAAATTAAGATGTACGGACGCACGATTTGGATGATTGGACGAAATAATACAGTCGGACGAAATTAAGATGTACGGACGCACGATTTGGATGATTGGACGAAATAATACAGTCGGACGAAATAGTACGGACGAACGATTTGGATGATTGGACGAAATAATACAGTCGGACGATTTGGATGATTGGACGAAATAATACAGTCGGACGATTTGGATGATTGGACGAAATAATACAGTCGGACGAAATAAGCTGGATGGACGAAAATAAGACGAATCGGACGGTTTTCTATAAATAAACGTAACATAAATAACTAATGCAAAAGAAAGACTTATAAACACTCACCAACTGTAGACTGACACGGAGCAGACCGACAAAACTAACAATATCAAACAGTATCTTCAACAGTATTATAAACAGCTCAAAAGCCTCAACAGCACTCCCAACGGCGTCTAACAGTATTTCAAACAGTAAATCTACGACCGCTCCACAAAGGCTGAAGTAGCAAAACTAAGCGTTTCTACACAAATTACACCCAACTTATGGAAAAAAGAAGTCAGCTCGAGGTAACAATCAATTAGCAATCGAGCGCGCTGAGATAATGGAAAATGTCGGCTCAAAGCAACAATCAATTAGCAAGCGAGCGCCGTGAAAAAATGAAGTGAATCAAATTAAATGTCAAAAACAAAAAATTAAGTAAATTACAGCCAGAAAATAAACCCGGGTTCGAAACTCGAGTACTTGCCGTAACAATGGGCTTACCCCGAGCAGCTTGGGTTAAGCTCAACCGCCTGCGGACTGGTGTTGAGCGATTCCATTCGTCCATGCATAAATGGGGTCTCGCTCCTTCACCGAATTGCGAGTGTGAGCCTCTGAGCAAACCGCAGACCATGTACTAACAGCGTGCCCCATACATCGGGCACCACATGGAGCACGAGGTCTGACGGTTTTGGATGACGAAACTCGATGCTGGCTTAATAACACCACTGCCAGCGTCTGATCCAGGCAGTGCAGCAGTCTGGGGTAGTAAAAGGATAAACCCTCGGCCCCAGTCCTGTTTGTGTCTGACCTGGAATGGATGCCCTTCAAACGACGACGACGATGACGACCACGACCATTGAGTGATCCAAACCATGGAGAGACAAAAAAGTCTTTCATTTAGGGGCGGACACTATTGGGTGTTTCAAAGCGTGGAGAGACAAAGTGATCACTAAAAAAAGGACTTCAAATTTGGGGGGCCATGATGTTCCAAAGCATGGAAAAGCACTTCATACTGCCTGAAGATATTGTGATTTCTAAAAAAAAGTCTGTACTTCCACATTTCTACAAGCAACGTAACAACTTACAACCTAAGGAGCCGTTTTTCTGCAAAATTTTTCTTTTCTTTTTAACATGTCATTGACGTCCTGGTGCTACTATGAAGAAATAGAGCAATATCTTGTGCAGGGGGTATTTTTTGATGTATTTTAGGGGGAATCGGTGCGGGCGCGCCGTTTTCACCCTATTAAAGTCATCACTGCTTGTAAACATATTAAGCTTCGTCAAGTCTAATTCAAAGAAAAACCGATTGGAGTGAGGGTTCGTTTTAGAGAGAAACAAAGTTAGTTTTACAGAGAAATTGGTTGAAATGAAACTAAATTGTTTTTAAGCATCTTAACAAATTAAAAAAATTTTGGGCCCACAAGTATAATTTGCGCGGCATTTTTTCTCTTTTTATCTCTTAGAGCAACTAAATTGGTTATTTTTTGCTCTCACTCCACTCGGTTTTTCTTCAAATTAGACTTGACCATTAAGCCTTTAGGCTAATTTTCAGAATGAATCTTCATATTTAAGTAGTAGCCGTTCAACAAGGACAATGACGCAACAAGAGCAAATTGCCACGGTTTGTAGTCTAAAATTAATTATAGTGAGATGTGAAAAGAAGACAAAAATAATAAGAAGAATAGAAAGCTGAAAGCAGGTTATACATGTAGTTATGACTTTAAAATTTTATTTTAACACAAAAAATTTTTCTTAACATTTTTGCTTGATTCGTATTTATAATTCTTTTTCTTTGTTCACTAGAAGCGGGCCGCATTCTGACCTGCGTAGTTTACCATACGTCCCGATTTTTAGGGCTTTGTCCCGACCGGTTCGCCAGAAACCCAAGACAGATTCGAAGTGAAGACCTTTTATTTTAGAGAACACTACTTTTTAGGGACAATTTATTATTTCTGTTTTATTTATATCTCTATATTTATCCTCCTGCGAGTCAGGGCAAGCAATAGGGCAAGCAAGCAATAGCATAGGGCAAGCAATTACTTACAAGCAACAATGACAAATTTTTTTCTATTAACAAGCGTTCCTGATTACCCCTCGGAAATATGGTATGCCTAGGCCTGCAGGCTGTATGTAGCACGCCTCTGGTCTAATTGCTCTGCGACGAGCAATGGCGGACGGTGAGCTGTTTTTTAGGCGTGTGCTTAGGCCTAAACTAAAATATACGATATTGTGGTAAATTCAAACCAAAACAAAAAAATAATTAATTTTTGTTGCATGGTTCTAACAAATCAAAGTTAGTCATTTCTTGGTTTTGGTTTGAATTTACTACTGTATCATATAGCCTACTTTAAACACGGGCCTTAAATTACCCAAAGCACGCCCACAGTTTGCCACTGCGTAAGAGTTCAACAGCCTTTGCAATGCGACACACAGAAAAGAAAGCCTATCAATTAGGTCAGGATGATCCAAACCGCGGCCCGCGACGTAATTTTCTTTGGCCCGCTGAACAATTTTACACAAGTCAAGTCTTGCCGATCGCTGACAGCAGCATGCAGCCTTCTATAACAAAGCATGACGAGCTTATAGGACAGAGTCTAGTCTTAATCTAGGGTTGCCATACTGTCCGGAAATTTTCAAACATCCGAGACCGATTTCAAGCTAAGATCTTTTTTTTTTGGGAACACCATGATTTTGGGACAAAAATAGGGAAAATCCGAGACTGATTCCAAGTGAAGACCTTTTATTTTAGAAAACATGGTTTAAAACGGTTTCTAGTCGGTTCAGGCTCGCAAGTTCAAATAATTTTGAAAAGTAGCCCGCAAGAGTGAAGAACTTGGTGTTAAAATCATAAAATGGAACTCGCACTGTAATTGAAAAAGTTAATTAACTGCATAGAAGTCTTTTTTTGAAACCTCGTAATTAATTCTATTGTTTGCGTTTACTGCTTTATAGGCAGATCACGTGCAGTGATCTTAATGAAATCTGATTGGTTCACTTACACGTGGAGAGCACACTATAAATTGAGATGTTGGTAAATTTAATTCCTTTCAGTCGTTGGTGATCAAGTGGTTCGGTGATTTGGTTTGGTTTGAAGAGTGAGTTTGTAAATCGCAAGCGAAACTTGGGAAAATTTTGTTTTGCGATTGCATCGTTGGCTGCATCGTTGGCTGAACGTTGGTTGCACGTTGGTTGCACCGTTTGAGCTGTCGTGTTTAGTAAATAATTGGTTGTTGGCTTGTGGAAGCCTGCTATACTGTCATATAGAATTTTCAACGTAAATATATATATTATGAACCATAAGACGTGTGGAAAGCCAGCGGTGTGATTGGGGAAGGCTTGGATAGCTTCCCCATAGTTGAAGAAATTGAAGCCGAGAAGAGAGGGATTTGCTGTGCGGTCTACAGTAAACCTTTGAAATTAACACTTGGACCACCCTGATTTAGGTTTTAACAAACCAAAGTTAGTCATTTTTTGGTTTTGGTTTGAGTTTACTACGGTATCATATGCTTTAAGCACACACCTTAAATTACCCAAACCACGCTCACAGTTTGCCACTGCCTAAAAGTTTAAAACTGATACCCAGTGGTGGATATTGGGTGAGATGAATGAGGCAGTTGCCTCGGGCCCCACCTCGAAAATAGCACATACAGTTTCATTTCGCTGCAGATGTTTTTTAGAGATTATTATAAAGTGGGGAGAAAAAGTGGGAAATACAAGATCGATTCGAGGTGAAGACCTTTTTTTTCTGTAGAGATCACCATGATTTTGGGGGAAAAATAGGGAAAGCAGAGACAAAACCAAAGTGAAGACCCTTGTTTTTTCTTTTTTTTTAGTGATCTTCATGATTTTGGGAGAAAAAAGTGAAAGTCGAGATCAAAGTTTTTTTTCTTTTTTAGAGAACATCAATTTTTGGAAATCCTTGCCTCGGGCCCCTGAATTTGAATATCCACCACTGCTGATACCGTTAGCCGAAAGCGCACAGCCTGTGAAGGAAAGTGCAAAAAAGCAAAGCCAAAAGACTGTTCACAGTAGCGTGAACAGCCTTTCTGCTTTGCTTTTTTACACCAACAGCAAAACGCGTATATAAATTGCCAAAGCACAAAATTTTTGTGCTCATGCGAAAAACATTTAAGTTAAAAGCGGACCATTTAAAGCGTAGAGAAAAATACGCTTTCCGCTTGTTTTTCGCGAACTCCTGTCTAAACCTAAGATTTTTAAAGGGGCTCACGAGAAAAATCTTAATTTCGAACTTTATTTTACTTTTGGGGCGAAATTATTTAAGTCAGAGACAGTTTTAAATTGACAACCATTTTTTATCTTTACTTGAATTTTGGGACAAAAATGACAAGAACAAAGGCAGTTTTAAAGAGGACTTGTTGTTTTGGTCTTCACTTGAATTAAGGTACAATATTCTAAGCAGGGGCCAGGGGTGTTTGAAAATCTCTGAAAAGTTTAAGAACCACTGGTCTGAACCAACTTTTACAAAGACAACAAGTAGGCCTAATTGATCTTATTGATTAATGTTGCCCACAGAAAACAAACTGTGATCCTTGGAGAGTATTTGGTGTAATTTTTTTAAACTGGCAAAAAAATGGAGGAGACGTTCTAAAGTCCTGGTTTACTTTTATTTGTGTATTAGATTTTGGCGTTTACGCACGAAGAAGTTGGCCAAAACTTCATAAACAAAAATACACCGAGAGCGTGCACGCAGTTGGGTAAATCTAAAGCTGGAAAAATAGTCAAGTGACTATTCCTATCTGTAAGTTTCTGGTATGTGGTGGAGAAAAACAATTAACAGAAACAGCCTTTGCAATGCGACACACAGAAAAGAAAGCCTATCATTTAGGAAGAAAGAAAGTGTCGCATTTCACTTCTTATTGTGTTAATAATATACTACAGCAGTGGCGTGCGGTGACCTCTGAGACTGGTCATGCAATTGACAAATCGAAATTGGGTTATGCAATCGAGTATTTTATGGGTAGTCAATGAGTAAGACATGCAATATTTTACGGGTAGGAAAAAAATTTATGTAAAACTCTAATTTTTAGTCCTAATATCATGGTGTTCAAGACCAATTTTTGTCCTAGATCCAAGGTGATCTCTAAAAAAAAGGTTATCACTTAAAATCGTTCCCAAGTAATGCAGTTCCCGTCCTAAAAATGTAGTGATCTTTAAAGGTTATCAGTTGAAATCGTTTTTAAGTAATGCACTTTTTGTCCTAGAAATGCAGTGATCTCTAAAAAAAAAAAGGGTCCTCCCTTTTAATTACTCTCCACTTTTATGCTTTTCGTGCTAAAATTGTAGCATTCCCTAAAAAAAAGGTCTTCGCCTCGAATCAGCCTCAAATTTCTCTAATTTCATTCCAAACCAGTACCATTTCCCATTAAATTAAAAAATATATGTCTCATACTGCAAAAGTTCGTCATGCAGTCCCTAAAAATTTGGTCATGCAACGCATGACTTGCATCCCCTGACCGCACACCACTGTACTACAGCTAATTTCATGACAGCAGTTGATACAATAACCTAAGTATTTGTCTCAACTTTTATTTATTAATTCTTTATTTTGAATCTGTATTAAATCGTAAAAATAAGCATGTATCAGGACATTTACACAAATAAAATGCATAACCCGCCAAGCAAACATAAATACATCGCACGTCTACAGCAAACAAACAAGCAACATTGATCGTTCAACATCATAACACTTTCGAATTTACTCGAAACAGTGACAAAATTCTATAAGCCAATGACAATAACAGCAACATAATTCACTATTTCTCTACGAAATAACGTTGAAGAAAGGTTTACATTATTCATCAACGTACAAAAAAGCGTAAAAAAAGTAATGGTCTACAAATCAATTGCGTGAGTCAGTAACGTGTTGATAAGAGTGAAAGGATTGAAGATCTGCAGGAAATATATTAAGATGCGGGTCAGAGATATCATGAAAGGAAAGTTGTTAATTTAAATATATATGACTAAATTTTTGACACATAAAGACCCCTTTCCAATACGAGCTTGGAATAGAGCATTCTTTGTTTCTTCTATTGATTTTTTTGCTTCGCTTGGAGCTTAAGCGTGGAAAGAAGTAAAAAAAACATTAAAACAAACAAAGAATGCTCCAATCAACGCTCGCAGCGCAAATGAGTCTTAAGAAATCGTTGTCAACATTGCGTTTTTAAACTTTTAACTATTTACACTAATTAAAATTTATTGGTATATTTTAACCTTTTAGTGCAATAATTCCCATATTGAGACGCTTAAAGGCTGAAAGATGTAATAAAAGCTTTTCTCAATGGAAGAAAAATATGAAAGAAAAAGAAGATAATAACTAAAAGGCAAATATTAAGCAAATAATAAATAAATGTATCAAAACTTTCACAAAAACATGGCAGCCATTTGCTAGCGGAAACAAACTTTGCAATACTAGCCATAAAATTACGACTTAACATTGGAAAAACTAAAATTCAGTTTTGCAAAAAAACTTTTTCTGCCGCGTTTAAACTTCAAATTCGCTCAAATCGTTGAAAAAGTTGAATTTTTTTTGGCAGCTGCCGTCAAAACCGACTTGAGACTATTAAAAACATTTCTTCTAGAAATAATTTAAATAGCAATTTTAGACAATTAAAAAAATGACCTTGACAATAAATAAAGCATTAACGTTTCGAAAACTCTGAAATTTTTTAAAATAATCAAAAACGCATACATGCAATTATAAAAATAAAATTGGAAATGCAAGTGCTGAAAAATTTAGCGCTCGCGACTTTATCAATTCTTGTATTGCATTTATATGCTGTACAGTTTTGAATACTTAATTATATAAACAGCAAATATCTAAAAGCGAGCACGACTACATTTTAAAGAAATCACTGCTAACAAAATTTTAAAGAAATCTTGTCAGCAGCAGCTACATTGTTTCAGCGATTTGTAAACAAATGCCACCACATTACGAAAGCAACAAAAAAAATTTACTACTTAAACTTGGATAAAAATTTCTTTTTTTCTTTACGACAATTCTTATGTCCGATATGCGCATGTTTTTTACTAGAATTATTTTTTTCCGAAGACTTTTGACCAGACTTTTTTTCTGATTTTGAAGATTTGTCAACGAAGGCACCGAAGACTGACTTTTTGTCAATAGACGAACGTCTGCTGTTGCTTTGAGGAAATTCTTTTGCTGTTTCTGGAAACAGGGCTTTTTGACTTGATATGATTGCATCAGCAGTGGTTACAACAACAGTATTAGAACAGTTTTTTTTTGCATTTATATTCTTTACCGTTGTCTGGGGCTGCCAAGGCAAATCACAGTTTTGGGGACTTTTTGGCGCGCAATACTTTGTCGGGGATCTTGTTTTAGGCTTTTGAAATTCATCACTAAGGCTTTCAAGCACCGATGGAGCGACATAGGTAAACCCTTTAAAAACTTGGTTGGCACTTTCAGAAAGAGGGCAATTATCTGGACTATCAATGGGAATTTGCTTGGTGAATCTAGTATCAAATAAACTTGCATCCTCTTCATTTTGAAGTAGAGGTTTAAATGGTGGCTCAACTTGTCTATGCAAAAGATCATTCCAATTTATATGCTTAAAAAACGCATGTTTACAAACATCTTTATCATCATTAGGTCCAGCACCAAGCCTGGATTTTGAATGACGTCGAAGCAATTTTTTTAACAAATCTTTGGCATCAGATGTCAAATATCCAGGTAATGTAAGTTTTGCATGAAGCACTTTTTCAATGGTTTTCTTTCTATTTTCAGCAGTAAAAGGAGGAGAACCAATCAGCATATCAAACATCAAAGCTCCAAGACTCCACCAGTCAACAGCTTT
This sequence comes from Diplosoma virens, assembly GCA_963680785.1. Taxonomy (NCBI): domain Eukaryota; kingdom Metazoa; phylum Chordata; class Ascidiacea; order Aplousobranchia; family Didemnidae; genus Diplosoma; species Diplosoma virens. The sequence continues at coordinate 19,126,606 of OY796893.1, forward strand.
ATCATGGCCTGATCTCATTAGTACTTCAGGAGCCATGTATTCAATCGTACCACAAAATGTATGAGTTACTGAGCCTTCATTAATTGATTCTTTACATAAGCCGAAATCAGTTAACTTGATGTGACCCAACATATCGAGCAAAATGTTTTCAGGCTTCAAATCACGATAGATAATTCCTTTGCTATGTAAATGACCTAAAGCCAATGTGATTTCCGCTAAATAAAAACATGCAGTATCTTCCATAAAAATGCCTTCTCGTTCTAAACGCATAAAAAGCTCACCTCCGCTTAGATATTCCAATATTAAATAAAGTTTTCCTCCAGTTTGAAAAGCATAGATTAAATCAACAATGAAAGGATGTTTAACATCTTCTAATATATTGCGCTCTGCCTTTGTGTGAGCAGTATCTTTTTGGTTTCTCACAATAGAGGCTTTTTTTAAAACTTTCATTGCAAAAATTCTTCCTTGTTTAGGTTCAGTAATTTTACGAACCTGAAATACTTTACCATAACCACCCTTTCCCAAAACTTTTAATAATTGAAAACAATGAGGTCCAATTTTTTCTTGACCTTTATTAACATTTTCTTCATTAAGATCAATGGTTTCTACATTGTCTTCTTCCATATTTTCTTGAAAGTCTTCATGGCAGGTTATGTACGATTCGTCTGTTTTTTGATCATCGGTGTCTGATAAAATTTCATTGTCTAAATCAATATCAAATACACCCGCCATAAGGATTTCAAACTTTTTTCGTTTTTGTTTTAACTAATTAACAATATAATGATGCATTTATTTGAATGAGAGGAGATATAAAAGTTTGTTATTGCTAGCAATCTATTAACATATCTGTAAAAATTAATTTTTTAAAAAATAAATTTAAAAAACAAAAATTTTTAAACAAAGACATTTTTTACAATTCATGTAATAATTTGAAAACTTTTAATTTACATGTATATGTCTTCAGTTGTTGGTGTTGCCCCTCTTCCGATGCTTATCTTGGAATACTATCAATTAACCTAGGAGTGTAGAACTTAAACAAGGAGGTGCCAAATATTTTGGAGAAGTCATTCTTTTTCATGATCTTGTAGCGTGATATGTAGCAAACTCATCACTGCAAACTGTCTTTTTCATCACCACATTTGCAAAATCAAAGCAAATGCATGCACAAAAGACAGTTTGCAGTGATGAGTTCACTACAATCTTAAAAGGGTAACTTATAATTTTACCAGATTTTTTCTTTGACAAAAACTACTTTAACAGAATGTTTTTTATTACTTTTATTCAGAGTTGTAATGACTAGAGTCCTTATTACAAAAAACTTTCACTTAATTCAAGGCCCTACTACAATGAAACCCAAGCTCAGCTTAATTTGGGGGTAGTGAATAAATGACTTTTGTCCCTTCCTACCGCTGCATCATATCTTAATAGTGCTCTTTGATTTGATAAATATGGCTTATTATCAGTTTGTTTAATTTCAAAATGTAAAATCATTGCTTTTTTGTGTTTTAAGCAGTAATTTATTGAAAAGGTCTGATGCAAATAAACAGATCTCTCTCTCTCTCTCTCTCTTTCCAATCAACTAATGACTTGGTTTGGCTTGAGTCTAGATGCAATGGTATGAAGTATAAAATTTTTCTTTTGCTAAAACCTTTGCTCAGAAAAGAACTTAGCCATGGTCCAGTTAATATTTTGAATTTTTATGGGTTTATTCCACATAGGAGATAAAAAAAGCTGTTTAAAATCAAAAGATGAGCAAAAAAATCTTCAGTTTAAAATCATCTGAATATAAAAGTTTGTCAATAAAATATTGATCATTAAAATTGGACTGAAAAGAATTTCAAATATGGAGGACTTGGCCTTGATTCCAATATGTTTGCAAGGGATTCAGACTCAACTAACAAGATATTATTGGGAAGGTATTAGTATCGACTATATAAGCCACTTTGCGGATATATTGGTATTAACCAAACTTAAAAGTCTAGTGCAAGTAGTTAGTACAATGCATATCACTTTAGATGGTATTTCAGTACCAATATTTTGTTTCTACTTTCACTTTTATGAAAAAATATGTTATACAATTATTCAAAAAAAAAAAAATCTAATAATTAATACAATTAAAATTTTTTTTAAATGGTGGAATATTATATGAAAACATCACAGCTGATCATCAGCTGTCAAAACCATGCTACAGAAAATGATAAACTTGTTTTTATGTATGTTTTTTAAAAACTGTTTCTAAATGCATTGTTTTTAATATATTGCTTTTTAATTTTAAACATTTATGGAATTGCGTATGAGCATTTTTTCCGAATAGTCAAATGTGCATTGGACAATTAAAAATGCAAAAGGTGTTTTTTTGTTTTCACATTAAAATTAAAACAATCTATGTGTTGTATATTAAGAAAATTAGGCTAAATAAATTTTGACCCTTAAATTGACTGGATATTAGAAATTACACAATGTCCAACAGTCTAGGTAAAAATTATACATATATTAAAAGTAAAAAATGACTAAGAAATTCTTATTCTTACTAGTGAAGTAGAATTTTTTATTTTTGTGATTTACAGAAAAAAGCTCTGTGTTAAAAAAAACTTTTCCTTATTTTTTTATATTTTTTCATTAAAAATGTACCAGTATTCACCAATATGGTTATCAGCTCATTGGTATAGTATAAATTTTGCTATATCTATACCAGGTGTTCACAAACTGGGGTACATGTAGGCTTCTCAAGGGGTACATTATTATGTGAGAGAATATCCTTATTTAAGTTAAATTCTGTGTCTGGAAGAAATAATAGACTCAAATGTCTAGAGTTTTTGAATCCGGTTAATTGTTATTATGTCAAACAGGACAATTAAGAGGCAGTGGTGGATATTGGGTGAGGCAAATGAGGCAGTTGCCCCTTGAAAATAGCACATACAGGTTCAATCTGCTGCAGATGTTTGTTTAGAGTGTGAAGAACAATTCTGAGTAAAGCCTTTTTTTTTTTTTTTAGAGAACACCCTGATTTTGGAGCAAAAATAGGGAAATTTGAGAGCAAATGGAAGTGAAATTCTTTTTTTTTTTTTTAGAGAACACCCTGATTTTGGGGCAAAAATAAGGAAATTTGAGAGCAAATGGAAGTGAAGACCTTTTTTTTTTAAACGACACCATGAGTTTTGGAGAAAAATATGCAAGTCAAGATCAAAGCTTTTTTTTATTTTTAGACAACATTAATTTTTGAAAATTCTTGCTTCGGGCCCCTAAATTGGAATATCCACCACTGTTAAAAGGGAAGACTTTTTTACAAATCACTGTGATTTTGGGTTTGAATGGGGAAAATTTGTGGCTGCTGAAAAGTGAAGAGTTTTCATTTTTTAAAGATACCCTGATTCTGGCGCGAATTGGGAAAATTTATATTTGATTCAAAGTGAAGACTTTTTTTTTCAGAGATCACCTTGATTTTGGGCATGAATCGGGGGAAAATTAGTGGCTGATTCTAACTGAAAGCCTTTTTGTTTTAGAGAAATGTCACAAAATTTCGGGGGTACATGCAAACCTGCTACAGTGTCCAAAGGGTACCAATGAATTAAAAGTTTGGGAAACCCTGATCTATATGGTATATCCTTTATAGTTGAAGCATAATAATAAACTGCTTGATAGAAAAGAAATGGCTTTTTTAATTGATATATCATTATAAACTAAAACTAAGCAAAGTCACTGCATTTACTGGTACTGCCCTACACATGTATGCTCAATGCTACATGAGCAGATTATCATTAATTAATAGAAAACTAAAATATATATTGTTATTAATTAATAGAAAAAAAATAAACTGATGCTGTGTTGGTACTCATGGCAGTCAAGAAGATGTTTAAGGACATAGATGTACTGTAAGCCAAGCATAGTGGGCATTGGATAAGTTTTCTTTTCTTAGTGTATTTTATGTTCAAAGCAGTAATATCTAAAAAGTATTTCATACAAAACAAAACCACTATTTTTTATTGCTATGTTCATATATGTAAAGAAACAATTAACAGTCAACTTCATAAATTCTTTTAAAAAGTGTTTAATTATTTTGTTGCAGCTAAAGTCATTTCAAATTTAAACATTTTAGTAACAGTACTTCTTGCAGAAGTAATACACTTAGTTTGAAAATATCTTGTAGATAGACTGACAAAAGCAGGCTCCACAAAAGCAAATCAAGTTAAAAGAAGTTAGTCAAGCAAATATTTTCTTCACATTTTTATCAAACAATTGGTGGGCTAATAAGAGAAGCAATAGAAACAACCAACAAAGTGACAGTAGGTGAAAAATAAGGGTCTCTTCAAGAAGTCACTGTAAGATCCCCCTACAGCATCAGAATGGAATAAAAAAAATATAAACTAAAAGGAAAACAATCTCCTAAGAAGCAATATCAACCACAGGAGATCCAGGTTACTTTCATTAACAAAAATGACTTAAAATGACTTTTTCAAGAGACCAGAAAATAATACCTGGCATATGATATTCATATAATTTTAGTCTTATGCCAGAAAGAGGTCTGGAGATGCCAAGATATTGCTGTTCCATTGAAATTTTTTTATAAATAAAAAAATAAAAAATCACAAATTATTTATAAAAAAAATAAGTATATAAATAAATTATTTATAAAAAAAATTTGGTTTTTAGTTTTATGGAGATATGACTGAAATTTATAACTGCTTGTCAAAACCACCAAGCAGGGTACAACGCCGTAAAGTGTCATTCCCAAAGACACAACAGAATGGCACAAATAGGTTTTAAACTGAGACCATGTCAATCATAACCACACTGCCAATCAGGTTATTATTGATTACCGTATATATTAACAAACATTTAAATATTATTAGAAGCACTTGGATTAAAGCAAGAATGGGCAAACTATGGCCCCCAGGCCACATGTAGCCAACAGCAACTGTCTGTGCAGCCAGCAAAAGCCATAAAAAAGTAATTATTAAAATTATTATACATTAATTTTTTTGTTAGTGATCACTAGAGTTTCAGTTACGAAAATCAGAACAGATTTAAAGTGAAGACATTTTTTTTAGAGATCACTATAGTGGGTCCTTAAACAAAATTAACTTGCAAATGTGGCCCTCAAGCTAAAAAGTTTGGGTTTCTTTAAAAAGTCACTGCAAACAATTTTTTTTGGTGAAACTAACCTGGAATCTCTTTTCAGCACCAGGATGAAATAAAGAAGAGACCAAAAGAAAAAGGACCTCTCAAGAAGCAATACTACCTGCTGGGGGATCCAGGTTAGTTTTATGAACAAAAATCGCTTAGGTAAATTTATAGATAAAGTCAAGCACTGCTTTAAGCCATTTTTTGAGACTAATTTACAGTTTTTTGTGTGCTGAAAACAATTTTGGCACTTAGAAGCATCGCAAATCATTTTTTAGTAATGTTTTAGCGGGGAGACCCCCTGAACCCCACCCCAAATTTTAGAAAATAAAAGTAACTTTTTTATCGTTTTTCTTGTACACTTGCTCTATTCCTCCAAACAGCCAAATTTGGTTCAAAATGCAACCTTTTTCATGTTTTCTCCAAACAAGTTTTGTTGATTTCGATAATATTTTTGTTCATAAAACTAACCCGGATCCTCCTGCGTTTTCTATCACTTCTTGAGAGATCCTTTTCTCTTGGTTTCTTCTTTATCCTATCCTGGTGCTGAAAGAGGGTTGATTAATTTGTGACAAATTTACGTATCACCATGTTATTCAGCAGGTAAAATTACAAATAGAAAGTCAAGGTTTGAAGCATAAAATCGTGCTGGACCTTATCTACAAAAATACCACCGCTTACAGTGACTTTTAGAAGAGACCCAAAAGTTTGCATAAATACTTATTAAACAGGTAAAGCATGCAAATAAGCAATTAAGGTTCTGCACATTATAACATTAATTCTTAGAGAAAACACATAAAAAAAACAAATTTATAGAAAAAGGTAACACTACTATCAACTAAAGTTTTAAAGGCATTTAGACTTTTAGATAATAAGTACCGATAATGTAAAAATTTCATACAGTACTACGAATATTTAAAACATAGTTTAAAAGAAATTACAATCAGTAACCACTGGAATGGCGATATTTCTTTTCTAAATTCCCCTTTTATATTTTTAAATAAACTTAAAGTATTTTACATTTAGGGTTATCTTTTATCAGCAACTAGTCGAAATTCAGTGACTGGGTCTAAGCTCGCGTTAGTGGTATTTATTTTAGCAATCCGTTAAAGCTCACAATTAATTGTATTACAAACCTTATTTTACAATAACTCCAATGAATGATTCTGCTTTAAAATCCGACATCGTTGAGGGTAGCCGTGAGATATTATTTTAACCAAACAGAGAACAATTTTCGCGGCCAAATTAGTATAAAAAAAATATTTAAAAAAACAGCTGTTGCGCAATTTAAAGCGTCATGACGTCACAAAGCAACAATCTTAAACGCGCTGAACGCTGGTCTGCCACCTAACGAATTTTAAGACATCTTGTGATCAAATTTAATCTAAGTATTGAGACGTTGAACCACAGACTCTACAATAACGTTTTCTTTATATGAATAATCATATTATTATATTATACATATAGAACATAATGTACAATATAATGTAGAATCTTTATATGATCAACAATAAAGTTTTTTTTATATAATGCTGCTGCGCCAGCACGGTTGTAGAGTCGGAGTCGTTTTTAGATTGGCTTGAGTCGGAGTCATTTTTTAAATCTGAGAGAATCGGAGACGTTATTGTTTTTGGCAACTTTACTTTACGCTAAATTAGGCCTCCAAGATCATGGAGTTGGAGTCGCACGTTTTATGATGGAGTCGGAGCCGTTTTTTTAGAAATACTGGAGTCGGGGTCGGAAGTCAAAGCCGTTTTTAGATGTCCTGTAGTTAGAGTCGAAGTTGTAAAATTTTAAGTAGATGGAGTCGGTGTCGGATTGGGAAAAAATTCTTCCGATTTCACAAACCTGTGTAGTGATTCTGTACTGTATAGATCACTACAAGTTCATATATAAATAACTATTAATGGAATGGCAACACTAGACGAAGGAACAACGAGGAAAGCAATAACTTGTGAATAAAAAAAATTATTAAATAACTGTAAAAGTGTATTGTATTATTTTGGCTGTTGGGATACGTTCTTTTAAATTTTCGTTGAACAAGAAAAAACAATCAAAGGAAGTATTTGATTATTTGTAGAACAATCATTTACAATTGGTGACCCGACAACTAACAAGACATCTACAATTGGTGACAACCAGCAACTAACAAAGTGACTTGGATCATATTAATCTATACCGATTATTTTAAAAGACTATCTTATCTCAAGCATTGTATTCAATCTATAAAGAACATTATTTACAATTTTTAAACAATTTTACTAATTACTTGCAGGAACATTATCATTATTACCTTATTGCTTAAAATTATTATAGTTGTCGATAACATTATCTGTTATTATTATTATTTATGCATTCAAATCAATATTTTTTACGAAGTGTTAAATCTAATATGAATGATAATCTTATAGCCTTGGCTGAAAATAATTCTTTAGCACAAACCCATTTGCAGGCACAAAGTGCTGATGAAATTCCAGTTAGTTCAGCTTCAATTCTACCTACAACTAGTACTTCTACACCTTTATCATCATCTAATTCTTTACATCAATATTTATTGCAAAATAGTCAACCACCTACCATAATAATTCAAAATTCTTCACAACTCCAATTTGATCTTTCTCACATTGACATGTTTTTTCACACATTTGATGCACATTATTTTGGAAAGCGTTTAACTGAAGAACAATTATATTTTGAACTGATAAAATGTTTATCTTCTGAACATTTTTACAAAGCATCACTTTGCATGTCAAGAGATAGTGTCAACAGCTATACTACACTCAAGGCTGCCTTAATAAAAGCATACAGTCTTCCTTTACACAAAAAATTAACCCAGCTTCGCACTGCTCCTCCTTTGGGAGACCGTTCTGCCACACAATTATTATATGATTTAAAAAACATTTTAGGAACAGTTGACCCTCAAGATGAAATATTAAATTGGTTTTTACAAACTGAATTTATAAATAGGCTTCCTAACAATATACAATTCATTTTAGCTGCATTCCCTTTCAAATCTATTGAAGAACTAGCTCCCATTGCTGATTCTCTACAAAATGATAAACCATTAAACTCATCTGAAGTTAATTCCACCGATGATGTTTTTTCTGCTATGTTAGAAGAATTTTCCTCTCTTAAAGCTGAAGTTTTGGCTCTGCGTAAAATTTCTTCTCACCAAACTACCACACCTCATTTCACTTAGGGGAAGGTCGGGACCTATGAGCCACTTTTCCGTTTTTCCTAAATTCTGAACTACCTGAGTGGAACTTAAAGTCGAAATTTACACATGATATAGCCTGTGGTGTTAGCTATAATATGCAAGCAAGCATTTTTCTTAGAAACACAAAACATACAAAATATTCAAAAACTAAAAAATTGTAATATGTGTCTCATCGGTCCCCACAGGGAGGGTCCCTTGAGCCATTAGTATCGCATACACAACCACAGGCAACAAAAGTTTTTTGACAGTGAAATATCAATATTTTAAATGGTGCAGTGGTGGATTTTTGAAAAAAACAAACATACAAATAAAAATGTACAGTTTAGTGACATCGTTGTTTTGTTATCACATATCATATGCAGAAAAGTCTGTGTGAAACTTCTTTATGCCAATAGCTCTTCTGGTAGAACCAGTCACATTGTAAGGTTGTTGAAGAACCAATGTCACTGATGCAACAGGAACGGAATGAATATCCTCTATTGCAGGTTTCACAAATCCATTGGAAATTTTTGGATGCTTTCGCAAAAATTTAATTTCTAAATCTCCATCTTCATCTTCTTCTTTCAAAATCTGTCCCACAAAGTGAACCTTTCTTTTTCCCTCATAGGCAACAAGCACATAGTTCCCCTGCTTCATAGCAGCATCACTGGCACTAATTTCCAGTTCGTCTTCGGACATATCGGTTAGGTCTACCTCTAAACCACTTTCCACAAGAGAGGGTTCAGTTTCCGAATTGGAATAACTTTCTACTGTTTTTAGCTGTTTAACAGCAGTCTTCTTTTTTGCAGTTCCAGTGGAATTTGTAATCAAATCAGTAATGATAGCTGATTTTACTTTTTTCCGGTTACTTTTTCTTGCACGAGGCACTGCTTTAGGGTAGGAACGCACGTTTTCGGGAGTGATAATTGTTCCAGTGGTGCCACTTGTTCCAGGAACATCATTTGCTGTAACAGCTGAATCAATAATTGGTGCAGGCAAGTTTGCGTTGTTTTCAACTTGCTGTCATGAAATAGCTTGATCTGTGACCATGCTCGAAAGAAACACATCTTCAGGAAAAATGTGCTCATCGAAAGGAACAATTCCTGTTTTTATGAAGCCACTTGTTATGTTAGAAGGTGTAAATGCACGATAATAAGCTATTGAGCTTAAAGAAGCAAGATTGTAGATCGTCAATGCTTGTCCTGCATTGGATAGCATCCATGATTGACATGCAGAATTAAAATAAGTTTTGAAGGGGCCATATACAGAAACGTCCAAAGGTTGCAGCCGGTGGCTACAATGCGGTGGAAATGTTACGATTGTAACCTCATGATCACGAGCCAACTCAATAAGTGCAACAGACAAATGACTTTTGTGGTTATCCATAACCAGCAGTGCAGGACTGGAGATCGAAGAATTGATAAACTTTAAAAAGTGTTTAAAAACATCAACAAACAACTCGCTAGTCATCCATCCTGATTGGCATGCTAGTCCCAAACTTCCACTTGGCGCACCATGTAACATGTGGGGTTTATAGTGAACGCGCGGAAAGATATAAGCTGGTGGTATTGACTGTCCAACTGCATTTACACAGCAGCACATTGTAACTAAAGTACCACGTTCATAAGAGGTTATTTGCCAACTTGTTTGGCTCCTTTTTCAGCAATCACTCTCATGGGTCTCTGAACTGTGGTGATTCCTGTTTCATCCAGGTTCCAAATTGTATGAGGTTGATAATTAAACCTCTCCAATACTTTCTTCAAGTTACTGAAAAAAATTTCGACATTTGATTTATTGAAAGCAATTGATCGAGCCAAACTTGTGGCTTCAGGCAACCTTAATGATAGTGAAGGCTGTCGGCTTAAAAATCCATAGAACCAGTCTTTTCCTGTTTTTCGATTGGTCTCCCAATTGGATGGAAATCTCTTGTTATTAGCTTGGGCGTACTCAAATGCTAGCCGTCGACAGGCATCCCTGCTAAGTCCGTGAAACATTTTGGAACAAGATAAAATGTATTTTGCCAGAGCATCTTCTTCAATTTGAGTAAACACCTAAAAACATGTGAGCAATTTTAAGACATTAAGAGTTGTTAGACGCAAACAAAGCTAGACACATTCTTTGCAATTATAAAAGCACAGCACAATGGGGTGTAAAAGAATATGAAAATATTAAGCAACAAGTATTGGGCAATTACATTTTTTTGAAAAGCTTGAGAAGCTAAACTATCTTGTAACATTATCACTTAAGGAGCTTAACTTATAGCATCATCACAACCAAAACATATGCTAGATTACCTGGGTTGTGACAAAGGATTTTTTAAAAGAAACTGTTGTGTAGGTTCCATCTTCATCTTTTGCATCTTTAATATATCTTGCCAGCGTTGTTCTATCCACATTGTTTGCTTTGGCCGATGCTCGAACCGACATATTTTTTTGTAACACATCCTCAACAGCAGTTTTCATCTGTTCAGCATTAAAGTTTCCACGAGTGGTTTTTCGGACTTTTTTTCTTGGTATTCTTATTTAGCAAGTTAAACAGTTTTGCAAATTTTGTTAAACCTAGCAAAAAAACAAAAGAGCACATCATATTGACCATTTTAATACAAAAATAACACTGAAGGGCACTTGAAATGATTTAATGTATAAACCCAACTATGACTAAAACTGTAGGCCTACACACAACCTGCTTATGCCTTAAGCTCAAAATTTGCATTATGGCTGTAGGATGATTCTGTATATAGTAGTAGTAGTAGTAGTAGTTTGTTTTTATTCGCACCCAAAAGAAACAATTGATAATAATTGAAGACAAAATAGAGCAAAGGTTGCAAATAGGGAAACGGCAACTAAACGATATACGTTATAACATGCACAAAAAATTGTGCATGGTCACCGTACCTGCAAATGCCCGGGACATGGACATCGTTAAAAGTAGCGTGCACATTTTGACAAATTCTTAACCATAGGCGGATTCAGGGGGAAGGCTAAGGGGGTTGAAGCACCCCTAAATTTTCAAAAGTCCCCCATAAATAAAGTGAAGACCTTTTTTTAGTTATCACTTTCAAAATGTAGAAAGATTTATTCAAACTAAAATCAAATGAAGAAGTCGTCGCTTTCAAAATGTGGAAAGATTAACATTAAAAATCAAATGAAGATTTTTTTTTTAGTCAACACCTTCATGTCTGAGCCCCCCCAAAAAAAAGTCTGGATCGCCCCTGCCATCCCTTCCACCTGCGCTGGCATATACAATGTGAAATGCATCAAATTGAGCAAATGGGCCTAGCCTTACGTGAGTCATAGCGCTATATGACCAAAGTAGCAAAAAGCCCCAAAAAACATTTATTAATAATAATAATATGCATCCAAATAAACGTGGGGACCCATGAGCCACCAGCTGCCATGATGGGTCATGGGACCCCACCATAGCATTTTTTACTTCAATCAATGTTTTTCCTTAAACTGACTAGACCTGCTTTTAAGTTCTATTGCAACATCTAACTCAGTGACTCTATACACCAAAGAACTATTGCTTCATATATATCACTAACATTGCGTTTACAATTGTCACATAAACCGTAGCTAAGAATTTACTTTGCTACCAAACAAACGCACGTGTAGCTGCTTTAACTGAAATGCTGTAGATGATGAGGTAACACTTTAAGGCTGGAATTATTCTACCATAAACTGTCAAATTGTACCACAAGATGGCGGTATTTCAATTTATGTTCGTAGATTCAGAGGTGATTCATCGGTCCCGCTATGATCACAGATCCCGACCTTCCCCTACCCATCACACAATAGATCTCACTCCAAGTCTTTTAATCAAAACCCTCAAAATTATCCCCCAACTTTATCCCAACTATTGCCATTTTCTTCTACTTTACGACCACTACCAGGTCCAAATCTCACTATTCCAGGTAGAGATAAGATTTTTAATGGTCTGTGTTTTTACCACCAAAAATATGGAACTACTGCCAGATACTGTGTCCAAGGCTGCACTCACTTTGATAGCTATATGAAGACTAAACATTTAAACTCACAAGGCAATGCTCGTCAATAAATTATGACTTGCAAATAAATACTATCAATACAGCAATGCATTGCCTGAATCTGCTAACAACTATATATTCACTTAACTGACACACGCATTAACATTGATTTTATTATTGATACAGCTAGCCCTAAGTCACTGATTCCCTCTAACAGATATACTTGTGTGACAAATCCAGATCCCTGTAGATTATTTGTTGCTGATGGTCATCCTATACAACAATCAGGTGTCATTGAACTAACACTACATTTTCAGGAATTTCCAAATAAACAGTTTACTCATTCTTTTATTGTTGCAAACATTAAACATGCTATTCTTGGTTTGGATTTTTTGAAATTCCACAATTTTGTAATTGACACAGCTGCAAGCACAGTTGACATTTCAAATTCTACAAAGGAAAATATTTTATCGAGTTTGGGACAGATGGCACTAGAGAGTACCACCTGTGGCATTGTGCATCACGCACGCCGAACCCGAGCTCACTGCCCGACCATGGTTTCGAGTTTTAAAACTCTCATCAGGGACAGTCTGCTTACTCGGTTTAGTTGCAGAGCTGGTCATATAAGAAAAGGTAAATATAAGATTTGTGGTTCCTACCAGTGCAGTCTTGCACTTGATAGGAACCATAAACCTTATATTTACCTTTTCTTATATGACCAGCTCTGCAACTAAAACCGAGTAAGCAGACTGTCCCTGATGAGAGTTTAAAACTCGAAACCATGGTCGGGCAGTGAGCTCGGGTTCGGCGTGCGTGATGCACAATGCCACAGGTGGTACTCTCTAGTGCCATCTGTCCCAAACTCGATATATTACAGCATCTGGTCATACGGCGTGCGTGATGCACAATGCCGTTCCTACCAGTGCAGTCTTGCACTTGGTAGGAACCACAAATCTTATGAAAATATTTTAACTCCATTGCCCAGCATTGACTACAATATACATTCATATGAGGATATTTTAAACATGTTTCCTCATCTTGTATCTGGACAAATTAAAGTGGGAAAAACGAAACAGTTTACTCATTCTTTTATTGTTGCAAACATTAAACATGCTATTCTTGGTTTGGATTTTTTGAAATTCCACAATTTTGTAATTGACACAGCTGCAAGCAAAGTTGACATTTCAAATTCTACAAAGGAAAATATTTTAACTCCATTGCCCAGCATTGACTACAATATACATTCATATGAGGATATTTTAAACATGTTTCCTCATCTTGTATCTGGACAAATTAAAGTGGGAAAAACGAAACATCCTTTTGAACATGTATTAGAAGTTGATGGACCCCCAATAGCCTTTCAACCAAGAAGACTCAATTTAGAAAAAACAAGTGCTCTCAATAAAATATTAGATGACATGCTTGAAAAAAATATTATTAGTTCAACTACCAGCCCTTGGGCCTCACCAGTGTTATAGTATGTGACGTCATAGCGCACGACTCTACTGCCTTCTTCTCTCTGGTTTGATAAGTGTGGTTAACCGCGTGATAAATTATTAGTATAACTTACAGATTCAGTCGTATAACTATCGTGTAACTCCGTATAAATAAAAGAGCTAACTACAGATACTAGTGGAACTCATAACATGGCGTCGTCGGCAGTCAGCTTATAAATTTGTTTGAATAAAATAAGCTTACGAACCATTATAAAAGTATACTGCAAGTTCGTGATCGGAGATTTGTAAAAGATTGAAGATAAAAGCAAAATGGCAAAAAATAATCGAGAGCTGCAAGCAGAATTAGAAGCAGCAAGCAAACGTATAGCCGAATTATCTCAATCTAATCAAAACGCGAATAGTAATATTAATAATGATGAACCTCCTTCTTGGTTAAAAACTTTTTTAGAAGCACAGTTGTCAATGCAAAGACAAACACAAGAACAGAATGTCGAAAATCAGAGACAAATGCAGCTCGAAAGTCAGCGACAAATGCAACAAATAATCGAACGATTTTCGCAACAGCAGCTGCCTCAAAGCGCGAACAGCGAGAGAAGCGAATCACGTGAGCAAACCATTGACGTCAACAATTCTAACAACGAGGCAAGGCGAACCAAAGCGGACGCACAAAAGCCTTCCACACTGCAGGTGGGAATTTCGTTAGCTGAATTTGCGAAATGGCGTAAATCGTACAACGATTATGCTACGGTCTCGCTTGCAACAGAGCTGCCATTGAGCAGTCAGTTGGCATTGCTTCGCGGTTTTTTTTTCGATGGAGATGCGAGAAGCCGTAGAACACGTACTTCTTATCCCGGATGACACGACACTTAAACCAGACGAAGTGTTAGACAAAATTAAAAATTACATCCGGAGTCAAAGAAATATAGCGTTAGATTGCGTCGCATTTGAAGAAAGAAAGCAAGCGGCTGGCGAAAACTTCGATTCGTTTTTAATCGCGATTAAAACTTTGGCAAGAGACGCAGACTTGTGCAATGAATGTTTAAATCGTCGTTTAGTCACAAAAATCATGTCGGGAATATATGACAAAGAGACTCGAACAAAGCTCCTAGCCATGTCCCCATTACCTGATCTTCAGACCGTCACTGATTTATGCAGATCGGAAGAGTCAGCAAAACTAGACGACGCGCGAATAAGCCGACAGCTGAATGAGAGAAGAGCGTACCAAAGCAAATTTCGTCGAAATTTCTATAAATCTAAAGAGCGCAATAAAAAGCCCTGTACAAAATGCGGTAAAAAGACCTGCCCACCAAAAGGTCAAACCCACTGTCCCGCAAAGGATACAGAGTGCTTAATATGTCGCAAAAAAGGTCATTTTACATCAACGTGCTTTCATAACAAACCCGGGTTCAACAGACGCGAAGAAACGAAGAAAAAGTTAACGGGACAAATAAAGCGTAGATGCAATGCTAATGCAAATTTTGCTAACTCCGCGGCGCCCAAAATAACTGTTAATCTTTTTTCTCTTAAACATCGTAATCCGTTAGGTTCCACAGAAGCTACACCAGACACAGGTGCCGAAGCAAGTCTTGTTGGGGTAAACATCATTCAACGGCTCGGAATAGACCTTGATAATTTAATGCCGCCAAGTCAAGACACTCTTAGTGCAGTAAATCGGCAGACCGTAACATGCGTGGGGACCTTCCCATGCATTATCGAATACTGCGGCCGATTCGTGGAAGAAACCATTTACGTCTGTCCTGAGGTAGAAGATTTTTTGCTTGCTTGGTACGTATGTCAACAGGTTAACATTCTACCTGACACGTATCCCCAACCGATAAATTCGTCAAAAACACCTCGAAAATTAGCAAGCATAGTAAAAGCAGAGAACACAAGATTCATTATATCAGAGAACCCAACTGAAGCAGAAATTAGTAAAATTGAGAACAAGTTGATAAAATCGTACAGCGATGTGTTTTCTGAAGACACAACATTACGGGAAATGAACAGTAAACCCATGAAAATTTCCTTGAAAGATGATGCTGTTCCATTTGCTTTACCTGTTCCACGCCAAATACCTTTAGCTTTCAGAAGGATGGTGAAGACAGAGCTTGACCAACTTGTACAAGCCGGAGTCATTGCACCAGTTACAGAAGCAACTGACTGGGTGCACCCTATGGTCGTTGTACAAAAACCCAATGGTGGAATTCGTCTCTGTATTGATTTGCAGAAATTGAACAAATACGTACGCCGTCCATATCATCCATCTAAATCACCTGCTGAAGCTATTTCGAATATTTTTTCTTCGTCTAAATTTTTCTCAACATTAGACGCCACTAAAGGATACTGGCAAGTACCTTTAGAAAAAGAAAGTCAAGACTTTACCACATTCATTACGCCGTTCGGAAGATTTAAATTCCTTCGAGCTCCAATGGGACTAGCTTCTTCTCAAGACGAATATTGCGCAAGAGGCGATGAAGCTCTACAAGGCATTGAAAAAGTCGAAAAAGTGGTAGATGACATTCTTATTCAAGGCGAAGCCGCACAGGAGCACTTGAATACCGTAGTGGCTGTACTAAACAGATGTCGAGAACACGGTATTACTCTTAATCCGAAGAAAGTGCAGTTACTACAAAGTGCTGTGAGATATGTCGGATATATAGTGAGCAGCGACGGTATCAAAGCAGACCCCACAAAAATTGAAGCAATCTCTGAATTCGCTGCTCCAACAAATATAACTGAATTACGATCTTTTATGGGCATGGCAAACCAGCTGGGCGGATTTACTCACCTACTCAGTGAAGCAGCAGGCTCACTTCGGGACTTGCTCAAACCAAAAAATGCTTTTCTCTGGTCACCCCAGCATGAAGAAGCATTTACAAAGACAAAAGACATTCTTTGTAGCCCCCATATTTTGGTTGCATTCGACCCCAATCTGGAAACGATGCTGCAAACAGATGCATCTCGGTTGAAAGGTCTAGGTTTTGCACTTTTGCAAAAACATCAAGAAACGTGGAAATTGGTTCAAGCAGGATCACGTTTTATAACTGAGACTGAGGCCAACTACGCTATGGTTGAACTGGAATTGCTCGCTGTTGTTTGGGCTATGCGTAAATGCCGCATATATCTGCAAGGCTTACCCAATTTCGAGCTGATAGTAGATCACAAGCCATTAGAGTCAATCCTGAATACCCAGACACTCGATATGGTGGATAATCCCAGGATTCAGAGACTTAAAGAAAAACTCAGCGCTTTTATATTCCACACCACCTGGAGAAAAGGCAAAGACCATGTGATCCCCGACGCGTTGTCACGAGCACTGTGCCGCGACCCAAAACCAGAAGATATCATAAACGTAGACACAACCAGAATGATCTGCAAAAACGTTTCTGTAATTCTGAGAGGAAAAGACCCAGAAGTTACAAAAGAAACATTTATCGATCCAATGCTGGAAGACTTAAAAGAAAGTACTCAGCAGGACGAAGCAGCACAACAATTAATCACTGCTATTAAAAGCAACTTTTCAAAAGGAAACGAATATCCATTAGCTCAACCTTTCAAAAAGCTGAAAGATCAGCTTACTTTCGAAGATGGATTAATTCTCCTGAACAGCCATCGCATTGTGGTGCCGGTACAGAAAAGAAAAGAAATACTGACAAAGCTACATGCCTCACATCAAGGCATCGAAAGAACAAAACAAAGAGCGCGTCAAATAGTGTACTGGCCAGGAATCAATAGCGACATCAA
Source organism: Diplosoma virens (assembly GCA_963680785.1). Taxonomy (NCBI): domain Eukaryota; kingdom Metazoa; phylum Chordata; class Ascidiacea; order Aplousobranchia; family Didemnidae; genus Diplosoma; species Diplosoma virens. Next base: position 19,144,109 of record OY796893.1, read on the forward strand.
AAATACCGTTGAAGCCTGCACGAAATGCCAAGAGCACCAACCAAACTTGCAACAGGAACCATTACAACGCGATCCCCTCCCATCAAGACCCTTTGAAGACGTATCTGCAGATTTATTTTATTATGCCGGTAAGACTTACCTGGTTTATGTAGACCGTCTGTCGGGATGGATTAAGCTCAGCAAGTTCTCTCATGACCCTAGTTCACACCAGATAATCAGCACTATAAGAAAATTTTTCGTGGACACAGGGGTACCAGTACGAATCAGAACTGACGGAGGACCGCAATTCACATCAAGCAAGTTTCAACAGTTTCTCAAGAAATGGGGAGTAACTTCCACCATAAGTACCCCACATTACCCACAGTCAAACGGACACGCAGAAGCAGCAGTGAAAGCCATGAAGCACCTTGTTGCCAAAACTGCTGAGCATGGTAGTCTCGACTGCGATGAATTTAGCAGCGGCCTAATCGAATGGGTTAACACACCCAAGGCCCATGGATTATCACCAGCCGAAATTTTATACGGCGCCCCGCTACGTTCAATCGTCCCAGCTAAACTGAAATATTTCAAGGAAGATTGGCAAAACAAATTCGACAAGTGGGACGCAGCTTTATCAAATCTACAAGTGGCTGCAGAAACCGAATACAATAAACGTGCAAAACACCTCAACCCACTAAAAATCGGACAAAATGTTCGAATTCAAGACCATATTACAAAAAAAATGGTTGCGATCGGGACTCATCATCGGCGTCGGGAGAAACCGCGACTATCACATAAAACTACCGAGCGGTCGAGTCAGTTGGCGCAATAGACGTTTTATTCGCCCTCTCCCCACCGAAGGGGGAGACCCCAAAGAGGAAATGATAACATCAGACGAACGTCACGTCCATTTTGAAGATGAAGTCTTTCCACCATCTCCAAGCTCGCGGCGAAGCGTGAGACAAAAACGCTTTCCTAATCATTTAAGAGATTTTGGATGAAGTAGCGTAAAACTCATAGCGCTTGTGCCGTATTGTATATAGTTTGTTGCATGTTTATTAATCGGGCTCGTACAACGTACTAATATTTTTCTTAGACAACCTTTTCGCTAAAAAGCTTCTTAAAAGGGGGTTGTTATAGTATGTGACGTCATAGCGCACGGCTCTACTGCCTTCTTCTCTCTGGTTTGATAAGTGTGGTTAACCGCGTGATAAATTATTAGTATAACTTACAGATTCAGTCGTATAACTATCGTGTAACTCCATATAAATAAAAGAGCTAACTACAGATACTAGTGGAACTCATAACAACCAGTACATTTAGTTAAAAAGAAGAATGGTTCCTTTAGGTTGGTACATGATTACAGACTTATCAATAAAAGTTGCAAAAAACAAAATTATCCATTACCATGATTAACAGATTTTACTCAACACATGGCGCAACCATTTTTTTTCATTAGATTTAAAAAGAGCTTTTTGGCAACTGGATGTCCTCCCCACTGATAGACAATTTACGGCTTTTTGCACTCATCGTGGTAACTTCATGTACAATAAATTTCCACAAGGTTTGACTTATGCGAGAAGCAGTTTCCAACGTTTTATCAATCATGTTCTACAAAATACTAATACTTTTTGTTTTGCTTACATTGATGACATTATTATATTTTTCAAAAATGAGCTTGAACACAAAAAACATCTTTTAGAAATTGCTATTAGACTCAATTCTTATGGATTAACATTAAACATAAACAAATGTGTATTTGGTGCTTCTCAACTTAATGTACTTGGATACAAATTAAATGCCATTGGCATAACTGCATCTGATGAAAAAATTCCAGCTGTCAAAAACTTTCCTGAACCTGTAACCATAATTACGTCAATTCCTTGGTCTAGTTAATTATCAACGTCGTTTCATTGAAAATGCAGCTGAATTACTTTCTCCATTACAAGATTATCTCAAAGGTAAAGTAAAAAACGAAACAAAAATATCATTGAATTGCAATGCACTGCAGGCCTTTAAGAAAGTAAAAGAAATTATTGCCAATCTTGCTTATTTGGCTCATCCTAAAGCTTATGCTAAATTACAATTAAAAACAGATGCATCTGCTACCTCTCTTGTGGTGTACTCGAACAAATTTATGACGACAAAATTGAAGTTTTAGGTTACTATTCCAAATCACTAACAGATGCTCAAAAACATTACTCAACCTATGACCTCGAACTTCTTAGTGTTTATTCTAACGTTAAATATTTTGAATATATGCTACTTGATAAACCCTTTGTAATCTTCACAGATAATAAACCTTTAGTTAACAGTTTTGCAAAACCTTCTGAAAATCACTTTCCTAGGCAAGTGCGTCAATTGTCTTATCTCAGTCAATTTGATTGTAATATTCAACATTTGCCAGGCAGAAACAATATTGTGGCTGATTGCCTATATCGAGTTATTGTAGCCAACATTCTTTAAGAACCTATGCCTATTTCTTTGGAATTAATTGCTGACGCCCAGCAACATGAGTCTCAATCAAATGCCTTTTCATTTCCTACTGACTCATCCATCAATATCAAATCTGTGCCTGTACCAAAAACTAATTTCTGCATTTTAATTGATACCAGTTTACCACATGACCGCATACTAATTCCCCCTAGTTTGGAACAGACGATAATATCTTATTACCATAACATGAATCATTTAGGCATAAAGGCCACTCAACGTTTCATATGTGCCAGATTTCTTTCTAAGAATATGAAATCGAAAATTCGTGATTTTGTTCATGCTTGCATCAATTGTCAACGAACGAAAACAAACCGACATATTTTTAAACAAATCACATCAATACTTATGCCTAATGCTCGTTTTGAACGCATTAACATTGACATAGCTGGACCATTTCCCAGCTCTAATGGCTATACACATGTTTTGGTTTGTATTGATCCATTCACAAAATGGATTGAAGCCTTTCCAATGCCAAACATGTCTACTGCCTCAGTCATTCAAAATTTAAATCTTCATGTTCAAACATTTGGTGCACTTGTAGAAATTCACTCTGATGCAGGGAGCCAATTTACATCACATACCTTTAAAGATTATTGTAAATTTCTCGGAGCAACTCACAGAATCAGCAGTGTACGTTATCCAAAATCAAATGGACTTGTTAAAAGAGCTGTCAGAACTATTAAAACGGCACTAACTGCAAAACTAGATTCAGCTAATTGGGCTTTTCATTTATCTTCCATTATTCTTTCGCTTAATACCATGTTTAAATAAGATATACAAGGCAGTTCTGCAGAATTATTATTCGGACAATGTTTACGACTCCCCGGTGATCTTATTTCTCCCACACATGAAAACCAGAATGCTTCCTTCTCAGCTATAATCAACAGCATTCGCGCTTTCACAGAATTATTACATCCCACCTCAACGAGAGTGGAACAGAAAAAATTAATTTTTCTTCCAAAAACATTAAACGATTGTACCCACATATTTATTAAAGACGACCCAATTCACCCAAATTTATGCCCCGCCTACTCCGGTTCATACCTGGTTATAGACCGCAATAATGACGTTTTAAAAGTTATTAAGCGTGGCAAATTAATCTCAGTTGGCATTAACAATGTAAAACCCGGCTTTATTCATAATATTTCTAACTTAACACCTGAAATTAAACCTATTCCAGACACTACTCAAAGCTCCATCTTGTCGCCACCACAGCCACGTCCTCGCAGAAAAACTGTTTTTTCCCAAAGGCTGCGGGACTGTGTTGTTAACGTAGAAAAGCATCATATTGCATCAATGCTAATTGCTGTACGATATTTTGTAAATATTTTTATAACACATTCCATGTTACACATCTATTTCAATATTCTACTTATATATACAGTGCTTCGCCTCTGCTATAAAACCCTTCTTTATTTTACCATCATTTTGTGTATACTGTCGTCTATTTTTTTTAAATTGCTAAATTTTGTCAGGAGGGCAAGTCTGTAGTGATCCTGTATAGATCACTACAAGTTCATATATAAATAACTATTAATGGAATGGCAACACTAGACGAAGGAACAACGAGGAAAGCAATAACTTGTGAATAAAAAAAATTATTGAATAACTGTAAAAGTGTATTGTATTATTTTGGCTGTTGGGATACGTTTTTTTAAATTTTCGTTGAACAAGAAGAAACAATCAAAGGAAGTGTTTGTTTTTTTGTAGAACAAACATCTACACCTGGTTACCAGAGCATACCATATATTTGAAACAACTATTATTTATTTTTGGTCCTTATTTTTACCCCAAGCAATGCAGAAAAGTCAGTTTTACAGAACCAGGTTGAAGAAAAAGATATTAGAAATTGAATGAATACGCTTGCAACTCTGATAGCCTGTGTGAACGAGCCATAGCTAGTCAATATGCAGACAAAATTTTCTCTTTGAAAGCATCTTTCGGAGTTGAAATATTTTATTGATCTATAGCATGATGTAGTATGAACATGCTAACAAAGTCTGTGATCGCGTTATTCATCAACACGGTCCTATTACCTGCTCAACCACGCTGCTGAAACCGCTATATCACATTCGTATGGGTAGAGGTGCCGTGCTGATGGCAAAAGCGACCATCGCAGTCTGGGTTGTACTCTCGTCATTTAGTCACCTCATTCTCATCCTAAAATTTTGGTTAGCACGGTTAATTTCTAACGTTAGTTTGCTCATAAGTTAACGTTTAAATTTGATTAGCTTGATTAACTTCTGACTTTTGGTTGGTTTAACGTTAGCTATGGTTAACTTCTACTTCTACTAACCACTTCATACGTTTCGTAGATTTAATAAGATTTGATTTAGGTTAATTTCTTAAGTTACTATTTGGTTCGCTGTAACAGTAACTACTGTTAACCTCTTACTTTTAAACCAATATTACAAATTTTTATGTTGTAATTTAGGAGTTATATTTAAATGAACTTTGCTATTAATAAGCATAAATAAACATGCTTAAATCCTCTGCTTCGGAAGACCACTCCTTCTTTGCTGCACTTTTACACAAGCTCAAAATTGCAATTTTTATATAAGTTTATTAAAGAATTATTAAATAACGTTGAAACAATATAAACACTTTAAACATTTTGAATTTTTTTCAATTGCTCTCTTTTCTGACGGCCACCGTCTCTTTCTGATGCAAATTTTAACCAATTTTTTATTATGACTTCGATTTCAAAGTCAGTGGCGGCAGCCATCAAAAGATTATTTTGAACAGCACCTGCAAATAAAAACCACGATCATACAATGTACAAAATAAAAGTCGCCACAGCATATACTAGAATTTATCTATAATGACAATTTTTTATACGAAAGACGCCACAAACGTTTTGGATCTTTCACCCTTATTAAGTAAACTAAGAAACTTTAGAAAAACATTAGCAATGCCTGAAACAAAGAAATAAATTATTAGCATGAATTACTTAAGCACAAAACAATTAAATCTTTTATCTAAGGGTCGCGAAAGCTTTTGATAAACACTTAAAATTATTTAAGCTGAATAATCTTCATAAATGTTTCTTAGCGCCCAATCTGGCAATACTGTAGTCGAATCCTCTAATCCAAGGGTCTCAAACTCAAATTGCTCTGAGGGCCAAATAAGGACGTGTAAAATATCCGAGGGCCGCAATTCACAATAAAAAGTCAACCAACAAGAAAACATAATAAGAACACAATAAAAGATAAACACAAGTAGGCTAATGATTTAGACCACAGTCATATTTTGTTCTGGCTGCTTAGCTGGCAGCGTTTTTCATCGACCAGGACCTCGATATTGGGCTTCAACTTGTCAGCAGAAACCAATCTTAGAGTTGCTTGCAAATGTTCATCCGTGAGACGTGACCTTAACACAGTCTTGTTAACCTTCGTGGATGAAAAAAATTGCTCACATACATATGTGCTTCCGAACATTGCAATAATTCTTGCAGCGGCAGAGAGTAGCTTCGGAAATCTTTCTCGTGAAAGAAATGTGTAGAATTCTGGAATCTCTACCTCTGCATACTTTTGCTTCAGGACAGTATCACACTGAAGTTCCACTAACTCCATCTACAATTCCTCAGCTACAGTATCAATTTCTACAGCAAATGGCATTGAAAAAAGTCGAAATTGCGGTTCTAGTACTTCAAAGTCTGCAAAGCGCACATCAAACTGCCGAAGTAAATTGGACAACAAATTTGTATATTCTTTCAAGCATTCGGCTTCAACTTTTCCTAAAGATTTCAGAGTTGAGAAATGAGCCAAATTGCCCTTACCCAACTGCTTTATCCATAAGCGTAGTTTGAGTTTAAACAATTTCACATGGTCATACATCTGTGTGATAATTTGTTTTTTACCTTGAAGCTTCAAGTTCAATTCATTCAAATGATGTGTAATATCTGACAGGAAAGCAAGATTGCATTGGAAAGTAGCATCAGCCAGCAAAGGAACTGCCATGTTTTTTATTTTCATGAATGAAGCGATTTCATTTCTACGCGCAAAGAAACGCTTCAAAACATTTCCACGACTCAGCCATCTTACTTTAGTATGATAAAGTAGTTCACCGTACTCAGAGTCCATATCTGCAAGAAATGATTTAAACTGCTTGTGGTTCAACCCCCGGGATCGTATAAAGTTGACTGTTTTAACTACTACATCCATCACTTCCTTCATTCGTAGACTTTTACTACAAAGGGCTTCTTGGTGTAAAATGCAGTGTACACTAACAAAGTTGACTTTTTCTGTTCTAAGACTGTTTAGTTTGTTTTCTACAAATCCAACTACACCTACACTGCTAGAACGCATTGCTGGTGCACCGTCTGTGGCCAAACATACAAGCCTATCCCATGGCAAGCCATGTTTCTCGATGCATTTTTCCAAGGCTTGAAATATATCACGTCCAGTTGTAGTACCTTTCAATGGTATTAATTCCAGAAACTCTTCCGTCATGTTTAGACTGCAATCTACACCCCTGATAAACACAGCACATTCTGCGGTGTCTGACACATTAGTGCTCTCATCAAGGGCAATCGAAAATGATCCGAAGTCCTTTGCGGTCGCAACTAATTGTTTTTCCACATTTGCAGCTAAATCCGTGACCCTACTTGCAACTGTATTTGGGGATAAGCTTATGCCTTCAAACAGTTTTTTCTTACCTGGACATAAAATGTCACTTGCTTTTACAAGGCATTCTTTTATGAACAAACCCTCGGTAAAGGGCCGTGATGACTTTGCTATCATTTCACTTATAACAAAACTGGCTATTACGGAATCTTCGTTTGACTGATTAATATTGGCAAAGAAACTTTTTTGTTTGCAAAATGCTGCTTTCAATTGTTTCACTTTTTCTTCCCTTACTTTGCCCTTGTAAGCAGTGGTGGATATTCCAATTTAGAGGCCCGAGGCAAGAATTTTCAAAAATTGATGTTGTCTGAGAAAAAACAAGAGGTCTGATCTGGGCTTGCATATTTTTCTCCCAAAATCAAAGTGTTCTCTAAAAAAAAAAAAAAAAAAGGTCTTCACTTCAATTTCATCTCTAATTTCCCTATTTTTCTCCCAAAATCAAGGTGTTTTCAAAAAAAAAAAAAAAAGGTCTTCACTCCGAATCGTCCTCTGAGCAAACATCTGCAGCGAATCCAAAACTGTATATGCTGTTTTCGAGGGGGGCCCTTAAAATCGAGAGGGGGCCTGAGGCGACTGTCTCATTCGCCTCACCCAATATCCACCACTGCTTGTAAGCATCATATTTATCGCGGTGCATTGTTTCGTAGTGCCGACGCATGTTATATTCCTTCATAACAGCTATTTTTTGCTGACAAATAAGGCATTGAGTAGTACCTCTGACAGCAGTGACAAAATACAACTCCTCCCACTTTTCCTGAAAAACTCTCCTTTCATCTGCAATTTTTCGTTTTTTCGAAGCAGAAGACATTTAGGCTATATGTTTAATTTGGCTTTTTAATATATAGCAATTTATTCAACTGTAGGCTAGCCTACACCTCGACAATCAATTTACTTGGCTGACGCAATTTTCAAGGTTACTGTTGTAACAACAGCACACAAGTGAATAGGCATTGTGACGTAACAGTAGATTTTCCACCGCATAAATGGTAGCGCTTGAAAGTGATATGAAGTTTGATGAGTAATTTCAGGTTTTAGGAGCAATTTTAGAGTGAATTTTACTTTTTCAAATCTGAAAAAAGTTATGTGACACTTAAATTGTCAATTACTTTAAAATCCTAAAATTCGTCGCGGGCGGCGTGTTTGAGACCCTTGCTCTAATCTGACATTTTTTAAACGAAACTCTTAAACATTTGCACAGCAGGTAGCTATAGTTTAAAAACAATGTTGCCACTTTTCTGTGGGAGTTTTATAATCAAAAGTAAATAAATTTCAACTCTACTCAAACCAAATAGTTGGATTCATTTAAACTTACTGTGACTCGTCAAAAAAACTAACCGCGCCTGTAATAAAAAAATAAACAATTATTACGCTAAGCTTCAAACGAGACTGTAACGATATAGCTAAAACTTAATTAAAAATACTTAGCAGATTTAATTTTTATTTAAATGATTTTACTCTACCACTCAATTGCACAACTTTATCTTTTACAACTGAATTTCTAACACGTGAGCGGCAAACTGATACATTATTGCGCTCAAGACACCATTGTTGCGTCATACTAGACAATAGCTACAAATCCGTTTTAGTTTTAAACAATTGTTCGTATTTTAAAGAGGTCTCGTTTCTAAAAAGACTCTTTTATAGCTTCTATTTTCTAATATTCAGCAAAATCTTCTTATACTGCAGTTAATTGTGCGCTAATAGTTTAATTTATGTTACAACTTTTTTTTAGCTCCAAGCAGCTAAACAGCGCATTTGTATTTTTTCTCGACAGAAACTTTCTTTGAAAACGAGGATTAATTCTGATGACGTCAAAATTAACGCAAAAATGCTTTGTACAGCTCAGCGGGTGCTGCAGCTCGTTTTGAAAGCACCACACTTCAAAACAATGCGATGTCTGGTATCAAAAACGTATGCCTGATTTAAAAAAAGTTTTTCAAATTTTTATTGAAGCATAAGTGAACGCGCTTCGCGAAAAAATTGAAAAATCATTATAACTTTATAAGTTTTCAATCATCAAGCAAACAAAATTAATATTTTGTAAAACTGAATAAAAATTTTACTATTCATTTAAAATGCAACCTGTCCTATCAATAGAAAAAGTAACTAATATTTTAACAACGATATGGTTGTTTTTTAACTTGTCACTTAGTTAGCATGCAGAAGTTATTCAAACGTTATTCAAACGTTTGAATGATAAAAGTTTATTTTGGGTTAAAAAAAAAGCGAACGTTAATTTAACGTTCGTTTGTTAACCTCAAAAAAACGTTTACAAATTAACCAAAATATAACGTTAACATAACGTTCAATCTTAAACGCTAACCAAAAAACAACCATTCCAACCAAATTTCAACGTTAATTTAACGTTTGTATGCTATTTGAGATGGGTATTCGAATACGATCCAGAAACGAAGAGACAGAGTCGTAAATGGAAAAGTTATGGATCCCCAAGGCCAATGAAAGCAAAGAAGTCGAAGTGGAAAGTAAAAGTGATACTCATTGTATTCTTCGATACTCAAGGCATCGTTCATTTCGAATTCCTACCCCAAGGCCAAAAGTTAAAAATAATTTTTATTTTATTCTGATTTTTGTCTATATGAGTTTGTTTTTTGTTTTTTTAGTTGCGTCTCTGTTTAAAAAATTTTTCATTTTTGTACATAAGCACACTAACTACTTGAAACCGCGCATTTTTATTGCTTAAACCAGGGGTGGCCAACCTGCAGCTCGCGAGCCGCATGCGGCTCTTTGCCCAGTTTCATGCGGCTCTTTTTATAGGTCCTGGTTAGTGTATTACTAGCCTAATTATCTAGTCGTGTTGAGTTTGGCAACGCACTTAAGTGCATTGTTACATAAAAATGGCTTTAATATTACTCCTGGACGAGCATTTCTTTTGTCTCTTTCTGGAGAAAATCGGTGGCCAATTCTGTATTAGTATATTTAAGTTGTATTAAGTTTTATTGGTATATTTAAGTTTATTGGTATATTTTTAGGTTATTTTATTATATTTAAGTGCATTAGTGTATTTTTAGGTTGCATTAGTATATTTAAATGTATTAGTAGTAAGTATATTATTAAGTGTATTAGTATATTATTAAATTGTATTAGTGTATTTAAATAACAATTTGTGTCATGTTCGCTCTCAAAATTTCCTTTTCAAGCGTTTCCTTTTCATGCTTCATGGTACATTGCGTATTACTTAATAATGTTACTAAGCATGAATAAAATATCATCATCATCATCATCATCATCATCATCATCATCATCATCATCATCATCAAAATGGCAAAAAACAAATGCACAGCAAAGCGAAAATGTGAGGATGAACACAGGACGTTTTTGACAGAGTGGGAGAGCTTAAATTTTTTTGTTGAACGTAATGGTAAGCCATTTTGCCTTATGTCAGGCGTTATTAAGGCATTTTAAAGTTTCAAATCTTCAGCGCAACTTCAGCTCACTCCATGGTAACATCAACCTTGAATTTCCGAAAGGGACTGAGCTTCGCAAAAATAAATTGATCACTTTGAAAAGTGAGGCAGAAAAGCAGAAACAGTTTTTTCAAAAATTTATGAAGCACTCAGAGACTGTAACACTTGCATCGTATCAAATGGCTTGGAACATTGTACGGGCCAAAAAGCCATACAATGACGGGGAATTTGCTTCAAGAGAAGGAACTATTGCGTTATGGAAAAGTGTGCCAATGGAAAAATACCCCAATGTTAAGCAGGCTGCGCTTAAGATACTGAAAATGTTTGGGTCAACATACGTCTGCGAGTCTGTGTTTTCAACCCTAAAATACGAAAAATCAAAGCATCGATCTGTACTGACTGACACCTATATAAAAGAATTGCTTCGAGTGGCAAGAACGGAATACAAGCCCTATTTGAAGAAGATTGCTCAATACAAGGAATGCCAGAAGTCCCACTAAGTAACATGTATAACAATAAATGGCTGATAAACTTCTGTTATTATTATGTTGGTGTGTGACATTTACAATAAATGTAGCTGAGCAAAGGTATGTGCGTGAGTAAGTAAGAGGTGGGATAATTTTCGTGTATGCCCTTGTGTATGATATGGCTCTTTGCTGTAACGCAGTAAGAAATGTGGCTGTTCGTCTCAAACTGGTTGGCCACCGCTGGCTTAAACTTATTGCCCGTAAACACATTTATGATGCCTCTGTTCTGCCACACAACAAGTAAGTGACCAAACAAATGGTGGCAACTTCAAATACAAGAATTTTATTTATTTAGGTCTAATAAATTAAAAAAAATCAAAATGTCAAGCAGGAACCGTTTAAAATAATATTCTGGTTCAGCTTTGGCAAAGGCTTTCAATTTTTACGGGTTCAGCTCCGGTTCAGATTCAGTAAACTCTATTTTACGAGTTCAGTTTCGGTTTGGTTCAAAGAAAAAATTAAAGGTTAATACCGGTTTACGAATGCGGATCGGGTGCGGTTCAACGACCTGGTTTAAACTGTACATTTCATATTTGTTTTTAAGTTTTTAATTGTCTTCTTAAGAGTCTCAGGCTGTTGGGGCAAATATTAAAGAAAAATTATTTTATTGTACATTGCTTAATTATTTAACATCACAGCACGAATTTTGCAAAATTGTACGAAAAAAACAAACATCATGTATAAGCAACTGTAAAAAAAATTTGATCTTTTATATCATGACAACATTATTGTAAATATTGCAGAATTTTTGTTTTGTTCTACTCATTGAAAAAACTCTTTGCGCTTTTCTAAATTTAGAAAAAATGCTCACGTCAGCCATTTTCGAAACAAGAAAACTGGCTAATTTTTGTTTGAAAACAGTAAAGATTTAGTAGGCCTACATCGAAAAACAATCAAAGTGCATATCGCGCTTTCGTAAAATAAGATTTTATAAAGTGGAGCAACTAAGCACAATAAGCCTTTTTTCAGTCACCTGGTGGACACGACAACTGCTGCTTAACCTGTGCAAGCTTTGGCTTTATGTAGTTTCTTTTAACAGCCAAGCCATGAAGCGGATAGCATATTTCGGTGATTTAACTTTGAGTTGGGATTTTAGAATTACTTTAAATTTTGCAATCTGTTAGTTATGTAATAAAAACTAAGTTCTTGCACTTATTAGGCTAGACTTTGCTTGTTGTCAGATTTTATAGTTATATATATTTAATTTCCGAACATCTTTCACACTGTAACTCGCGGTAACTTTGCTTTTAAAATTTATTTAAGTTTAATGTTACATAGGTTAAATTGAAATCGAAATTATATACATGTAGATGATCAAACTATTTTATAACTGCATTATGGTAAGCAGAGTTTGTTAATTTAATTTACAAAATGTATAATCATTTATCTGTTTGTGTCAACAGTTTCTGTAGAAATAAGTAGAATAATTATAATTTTTGTTTTAATATATATAGTTTCACCTGGTTTATTTGTAGTGGTCATGCGTATTCTTATAACTTTTGATATTTCGAATCTTATTGCAATCAAATTGCACGACAAATGAATTTCAGTTAATCTTTGTTCACATGTTTTTTCCGTTCAATTACTTGGAAAAACTAAATATATAAATACAGATTTACTTAATTAAAAATATTTACTCATTGCTTTTTAATACAGTATAGCTTCTTGTAGGCTTTATCTTGTAGAGTTGCTTGTTAAAATTGATGAAAAAAAATTTATTAATGCAACAATTTGTTTTTGGTATCATACTTTTCTGTTTTTGAATAACTTTTTTTTTTTTATTAAGTACCATTTTAAGTTGATATGCAAGTATGTAAACATTCATGTTCATCGTAAATTATCAAGCTATTTTTGTTTCATGTTTTGATAATTTTGGAGTTTATTGTATGTTTTTTTTTTAAGCATTTGCAGTCATAACTGAGTGCTTGGATCACTTAGTTAAAGACAGGGCAACCAAACTATTTAATAACTTTATTATGACAAGCAAATCTATCTACGTAAATTTTATTTTATTTTACAAGCTTTTATACTTAATATATCAAAGACGGTGTTTTAATAATATATCATTATGTATGTTTGTGATGGTGGTAGTAGTTTTTGGTTTTTATTAAATAATTTAAGCTAAAGGGAGACCAAAGAGAAGATTTTTAGATGTGGTAAAAGAAGATATGAAGGAAGTTGGTGCGAAGGAGATCGACATTGAAGACAGAAAGATGTGGAGAATGATGATACGCTGTGGCCACCCCTGACTAACCGGAAAGGCTGAAAGGAGAAAAAGAAGAAGATTAAATAATAATTAAACAATGTTTATGTACAGTAGACCGCTCTATACCGTGAGATTTTTAAAGTCATATGAAGTTATTTAATATTAAATTTATAATTCAAAATTTTTAGTGCATGTGCATACTGGTAATAGATTAAAATGCCATGCCGCGCATGGGGGTTGTGCAATATTAATTTAGGATATTATGAAAAGAGCAAAAATTCAAGATTAAGCGTGGTTGGTGTGTCATTTATACCGTGTCCTAAGCCAAAAACAAACAAACCTTGAACCTTGTAAAGCTTGGATTAAATCTTGTTGTAAAAAATTTTTACTGAAATTCATGTCTTGCAACTTGATTGCAATAATATTGGAGATACCAAAAGTTATAAGAATACGCATGACCACTACAAATAAACCAGGTGAAACTATATATATTAAAACAAAAATTATAATTATTCTACTTATTTCTACAGAAACTGTTGACACAAACAGATAAATGATTATACATTTTGTAAATTAAATTAACAAACTCTGCTTACCATAATGCAGTTATAAAATAGTTTGATCATCTATATAATTTCGATTTCAATTCAACCTATGTAACATTAAACTTAAATAAATTTTAAAAGCAAAGTTACCGCGAGTTACAGTGTGAAAGATGTTCGGAAATTAAATATATATAACTATAAAATCTGACAACAAGCAAAGTCTAGCCTAATAAGTGCAAGAACTTAGTTTTTATTACATAACTAACAGATTGCAAAATTTAAAGTAATTCTAAAATCCCAACTCAAAGTTAAATCACCGAAATATGCTATCCGCTTCATGGCTTGGCTGTTAAAAGAAACTACATAAAGCCAAAGCTTGCACAGGTTAAGCAGCAGTTGTCGTGTCCACTAGGTGACTGGAAACAGGCTTATTGATTTGTTCCATCTTTGATGCACAGTGCAATTAAATACAACGTATATTTCTATAATTACTAGCGCATCGCTTAGTGTGCAAACAGTCCCGTACCCATGAGGGTCTGGCAAAATGAAAAGTCAAGCCTCCCTAATTTTTTTCTGGAGTATAATTAAATTTTCAATAATTCATTCTGCCGGCCTCAGCATAACTAAAGGGTTCTGACAAAAACTAGGTAAATCGGAGGCAAAAAAACGAAAACAAAAACAGATGAAGACCAAAAAAAAGTTCACTTATTAATTAAAAAAAATTTTTTTCACTTATTAAAAAAAAGAAAGAATGCTACATCCTAAACGTAATAAAACGTGAGAGAAACTTTTTTTGATCTTCACCTGGTTATAAGGCTTTAATTCCAATTTGCACCGATATTTTTGTACGTACAGTGGTGGGGACTGAGCAATGTAAAGGGTGACACAACTTCCGTAATTCTACAAGTTGCAAAAATTGCCTTTCAGTTTGCTCAGTGCCCACTTTTGCTTATACAAAAAAATAAGAACAAACAAAAAAAAATATACTAAAAAGCAAAAAATTTATTCGAAGTTGAAACAATCGCAATAAATAACCGAATTTGCCTGCAGTAATAACAAATTTCTAATTTTCAGGTTTCTCGGAGAAATAAATCTAAATCGAAAATTGGGAAATAGCAAACCAGCATGACGGAACAGTTTACGTATACATAACGGAACAGACCGCAGAAATATCACGCTCCAATGATTCATAATAGACATACAAAGGTTATGTAAACAAACTGCTTGCTTTTCGCACACTACACAAGACCCCAATCACAAGCCGATCGAAAAACTCAGAATGTAAGCAAGCTGATTTCAATTTATGCTGTCATTGACTTTTTGTCGGATTGAAGTCAAGCTGAAGAAATAGTGGCAAAAAGTTAAAATTAAATTTGTGTAGATGTAACTGTAGACTTTGCTTCCGCACATATGTAAAAAAGCAATTTGTGTGAAAAAAGTACCAAGAAGAATAAGTTATAGTTCATTGCAGTTTTTTTACAAATCTACGACATAATTTAAAAAGTGCGAGGTTGCCTAGCAGCTGATTTTGAAAGAATTTAAGGTGAGTTGCTTTCAAGTTATAAGCTTTAATTGTTTGGAATATTCTTTATGAAAAATGTATAAATGGATTCTTATATTTCATCGTTTATTTCTTTAATTACTTTGTAGACCTTCATTAAAAATGCGTTAACAATCTTAAATAACGGATCTGAGAAGGCAAATGAAATCTATCTTCAATTTGTAACTTTGACCGAGCGTGAGAACAAAGCATATGATTAAATAATTAGGGCCAAGTTTAATAATTATAAACCATCAATAGAACGCTTCACTAAAAATTTATAAAGCAGGCGTAATTTTTAGTTGGAATGGGACGAAAACTGGAACTGAACGATTTGTCTGATGGTGAACAAGCAAACATTCTTCAAGTCATACAAAGAGATTATGCCTTGAGAAAAAAAGAAACCCAGCGTCTCGAGTATGTTTGATTTTGCCCAACCTTAAAAGTAAAGTTTTATGTTTGCATTGAAATTGTTTACTAATGTTATCTTTCTCATAATGATGTTAGATTTTATTGCATATTTTTCCTTTGTAAATATTGTATTTCTACCATTTAGCCTATTATATTTAGTAAATTACAAAGAGATCCTGCTATAAAAAAAAGAGAAAAGAAGTCGACTAAATGTATTGTTTGTGGATCTTCTTTTCTTTGGCTTTTCAACAACAAGGTAATAAAATGTCAAAGTAAATTTTTGAAAGAATTTTTCTTTGAATGTTATCCTTACTTAGACCGAATGCAACATTTGTCACTGCTTTTTCTGTGAAGAAAAACTAACTTGTGGTTATCAGGATTCCAACAGTTTTGAATGGGTTTGTGATTTATGCAGGAAAGAAAGGTGACAATTCATTTTGATTTAAAATTTTTTAAAAGTTTTTAGTTAGAAGTTTGTTCTTGCCGAAATCGTAATTTTGAAATAAAAACTCCAAAAATATTTAATAAAATGTGTTTTTCAATTTTTATCCATTAAATCAAAGTGTTTTTTATTGTTGCCCGATATGTTTCTTGTCAAAACGAGAAATATCTTTAGTTTATTTTCAAAGCAATCACATTGACTATAATCAATGCTACTAATAGGATGCTGTTTACCTCTAGGCCAGAGGTTCTCAACCGGTGGACCACGGCGAGTTTTTGGGTGGGCCACAGAGATAATATAAAAAAGTGTTGAAATCATGTATTCGGGGGATGGTTTTTGTTGTGGAGGACCAATTGGTGAAATTGAGTGTGAAATGAAAGTAAAGACTCTTTTCTTTTTGGTCTTCACCCGTAATTCGAAAACGATTTGGTGAAATTGGGTGGGGAATGAAAGATAAGACTAAACACATTGGGCCGCAACAATTGTCTTTCAAGTTTTTTGGGCCACGGTGTTAAAACGGTTAAAAACACCTGATTTAGCCTTATTGTTAACCAAAATAGTAACAATTAACTTACCATTAACCAAAATAGTAACAATTAACTTACCATTAACCAAAATAATAACAATTAACTTACCATTAACCAAAATAGTAACAATTAACTTACCGTGAACCGAAATCGTCTGCAGCATGGTCGAGTGGTTAGAGGGCCTTGGTTGTGATTGACATGGTCTCGGTTCAAAACCTATTCGTGCTATTTTGCTGTGTCCTTGGGAAAGACAATTTGCGGCACTTTCCCCTGCTTGGTGGTCTTTGCAAGAAGTTTTAAATTAAAATCATATCTCTATTAAATTTCGAGCGGACAGCAATGTCTTGGCATCTCCGGAAGCCGGTCTGGGTAATTGTTTAGCTTACCCTATGCATTAGCGCCTCCGTCGCTTTCCTACGAGTCAAGAGGATAAATATAGAAATAAAATAAATAAATAAACAAGTATTTGAGGTATTTATTTAATCCTACAAAAACATTTTATAATGATAATTTAAAAATAGGATGAAAACACGATTTTTCTATTTAAACAATTTAATTTTTTAGAGAAATGCAATTACATTCTGTTGACTGGTTTTATTGCGCTGTGAAAAAAAAGTTTCGACGTCATGGTGGAGCAAAAGTGCTCAAAGAATTGTATAAAAGAAAAAAACAAGGTAATCTTGATCTTTTATTTTTTGGAAGCAAAAGCATCGAAGATCTTCTTAACCTTTTAACTGGCGCCCATAGAACCTATTGATAAAATACAAGGATTTCTTATGGATCTGTACATAAGTATCCAAAAGAATATTTCAAGCTTTCTATTTTAAAAAAAAAATATTTTCTTGTGTATTTTATATGTTTTTTAAATAGAAATGTTGGCGGCTTCTAGTGCACTAAAAATACAAGTTAAAACAGCTACATATTCAAATAAATTAGTTATACAATTAAAAAATATTTTGGCTTCAATTACGCTTGGGCACACGATGGTGTCAAAAGCCTTATGCATCTCACTAAATAGAATACACGAAAAATATTTAAAGCTGATGCAAAATCACTCTCATGCAATCACATCTTTGATATAATTATTTGTCTGAGCGGGATAGAAACTTGTTTTATTATTAATATTATTATAAAGCATATGAGTAAGACAGTATATTACTAACTAATTGCTTAGTTTTATAGCCGTACCTGACGAGGAGGCAGAAAAGGCAATTGCCCGCAAGTTCTTGAAATTTGGGCAAAATTATAATTTTGTACTGTAGTGTCCTGACGAGTCCTAATAAGGACGAAACAGGTCTGTCGACACTTGCTTGTTGATTGACTTGACCATTCTTACTATATGTTTGTAATGGGAACTGCAGGGTTTTGCTTGTCTTAACCCGTATCCGTGTTAGCTAACTCGTTGTGGTTAGCATATCGGAACCGCCGCCAGTATGCCCTTGCGGCTTAGCGGTGTCTTTTGTAGTTGCGCTGGTGGAACATTGTTTTCTTTGTAAAATTATAATTTTTCGGGCAGTGAAAAGGAAATATTTGGGCAAAATCCAAAAATTTAGGGCAATGACATTGATCAATTACAGAAAATGTTACCAAGACCTTTTTTTTCTTTTGTAGCTAGCACCATGATTTTGGGATGAAAATTGAAAAATCTGAGGCTAATTCCAAGTGAAGACTTTTTTTTGTCTTCATCCTAGAATCTCAGACATTTTTTTTGTCCTATCCGTAAAGTACTAGAAAAATCATCATTCGGGCAAATGTCACAAAATTTGGGCAAAACTTTAACGTCCTTCCGAATTTTTTGGCTGGTACGTCTATGCTTAATTTAATTATATATTGATTAACATAAGGATAACAAAACAAGCAATAAAAAATTTGGTGCTTATGAATTTGACGGCTAATAGAAGCGATATTGATAAAAGATTATTAATTTCAAACAGATAAAAGGGATGTTAAATTTTTAAAATTTCTACTGTATTTTTGTTTTTTTAGAAAGAGTATACTATTCTAATAGCTTTGTTTCAAAAAATATTTAACTAGTAATTCTTGATGGTAAATTATAATTTTTAAAATTGGTTTTAGAAAAAGCTTTAAGTGAAGAGTCTGACAATAAAGAAATATCTGCATTAGAACTGGATCAACTATTGGAAAATTCATTAAAAAAAATATTAGAACAGCAGCAACAAGTAAGTTTTTAATAAAAATTGCTTTTGCCGAAGCATTGTAAAATAAAGTTGGCCTTATGGGGGATAAATTATATTTAAACTTTGTGTTTTTTCTGGTTTAATTTTATGTTTTTCTACCCTAGTTTATATTGTATAAATCTCAAGTTGGCTAATTTTGTTTGACTCTGTTTTTTTTTTAGAGCTTTTTCAAGGGTAGTTATTATTTAAAGTTGCTGTCTAATTTTTTTTTTTTTTGAAATCACATGATAGCATAATTGTGTTAGCTGAAACGCAGTACGATTTTATAAAACGAAATTTGACTTTATTTTAAAAAAGTTAGAATACAACAGTAAATCGAATCCATTAAATAGCATTAAAAAAAAATTAGCCCTTGTTCCGTTGTTTGTTTAAATTTTTGGTCAATATTTCAAGATATCTCACTGCAAAGCTGATGATGAACTATTATGGAGGTACTTGAAAGACCACAAGCAATATTTAATCAGGAGGATTTTAAAAGAAATTATTCCGGTAAGGTGGAACATGTAGACTTTATTTTAACCTTTATTTGCAAAACTCAGAAATAAGTGACAGTTTTTGTCATTCTTTATAACTCCTACTCTCGTCATTCTATTTTCGTTTTGGGAAAGGCACATTACGGTACTTTCCTCTGTTTGGGACTTTTAGCCTACTAAGCAATTTTAAATTACGGTGATATTCCCGTATATATAAAATCAAATAAATATAAAAATTTTAATACCGCTTCTTTTCTGCAAAGAAGCTCGGTACCACAAAGAAGCTCTTTAAATATAAAAAGCAAAACAAAATCAAATAAAAAAATTTCAACCCAACAATATATCATCTTCGCATTTTCAAAGCATGTGAGAATAATTGCTTGAATGTTGCTTTGCGCTAATTGCCTCGAATAAATGGGGTTTTGCTCATTTATCGAATTACGAGGATAGCACCACTGAACAAATCGGAGATCATTTTTTATCAATTGTGCCGTATACATTTGACATGGCCTGCTAAAAGAATACGGAAAATCAATGGTATGATATTTAACTTTAACTAACTGCTGTTTGTGAGTTGTCAAATGTACAATAAAATAATAAGTTTCATCGATGCCATTCTTTTCTATCAAAAACTGTACTCTTATGGAACAAAATGTCATAAATTTGAAACAAATTTTTCAACACAATTTTCAAAATATTGTATATTGATTTTTTTGGTTTTGCATGCCCGCAGATATTTTTAGAAACGGCGATTTACGTTAGTTTAAAAAAGTTATGTTATCAGCAGTTAAATAAAAATCTCACTTTGTATCGTAGATTATTTGTGATCTACCATGACGAGCAATTGAACATTTGGAAAAAATGCATTTCTGGGTAGCGCTTGATGCATTCAAAAATTTTAATATGTTTGTATAAAACTACATTGAAATAACAAAATAAAGAGTTTAAAATATACGCTTCTATGAAAAACACAATCAAAGAAACACTTTTCTAATTTAATTTCATAAAGATAATGTCTTTTTTATAAAATCTTTTGAAATCGAGCATTTTTGGCTGCTACTGTAACGTGCAATGTCACGCAATGAATGATCTCGGGATAGCCTATACGTTTGATGACACATTCGTTAAATGAGACCGCACGTTACTGTAGCATACCTTTTTAAACTGAGAGTTACTTGTCCTTGGGATGAAAACTGCAAGTACCCATAAATGCGAAAACTGCGAAATGTTGTTAAAACATGTAAAATTTATATATTGCTGATTCAGAACTTACCTAAAAAAGGGGACCTACCAAAAGGGGATTCTAAGAGTGAGGTCAAATGGTGGCAGGTCAAAAAGTTTAATAATCCCGCATACAGAATGTAGAAAGAGAATATTTAAAGTACTAACTTATTTACAGCTGCTTAAAAATCATAAAAATAAACAAAAAAACAGTTGTTTGCATGTAAAACTTGATGAGATAAAACGTTAACTTTATTTAAACTTTTTAGTTTATTTTAACATATAAATACAAGTATTATATAAAATACTCTTGAGCAATAGAAACCAAAGTTAAAGGTTGATGACGTAACAAAGCCCGAAAAAAAGTGAGATTATTGACTTTAGCCGTTCCTATTTTATTTCATCTCTCTATTTATCCTTCTGACTCGCAGGAAAGCGACGGAGGCCCTATTATATAGGGTAAGCAATTACTCAGACCTGCTTCCGGAAATGCCGAGACATTTCTATCCGCTTGCAATTTAATAGAGATATGACTGTAATTTAGAACTGCTTGCCAAGACCACCAAGCAGGGGAAAGTGCCGTAAAGTGTCTTTCCCAAAGACATAACAGAATGGCGCGACTGGGTTTTGTACCGAGACCTTTTTAATCATGAGCACAGCGGTTTAACCACTCAACCACGCTGCCAACTATATTACTGTATTATTTACTGCAAAAAGTGGAGGAATTTAATGAGGTTGAATTTATGATGAGTTAAGTGGGCGACATAAGTAGGGATACCATATTTCCGAAAGGCCAAACCGGGACGCTCGTTTATAAAAAAAATTTGTCCCTAAAAAGTAGTGGTCTCTAAAAAAAGGTTTTCACTTTGAATCAGTTTCAGATTTCATGATTTTCGTTTCTAAAAAGTAGTGTTCTCTCAAAAAAAGGAGGTCTTCATTTCGAATTTATTTCGGATTTCTGGCGAACCAGCCGAGACAAAGCCTAAAAATCGTGACGTATGGCAAGCCTAACTATATGCACGGCCGCAGGTTGTGCACCGTTACTTTTGTTCAAGAAAATGATCATTTGGCGGCACAAGGAGTAGACTAAAAGGTTTGACCGGTTTGAAAGCCTATGTTGGCTCAAGATATCACTGTGCCAGTATCTAAATCGGGCAATGAACCAGCCTGAAAAAGTAAAAAAATAAATCCTTGGCGCCATTCTGATTTAGAGTGAATGCATTTTCAAACGAATAAGCTTTACGGTTTCATTAATTCTTGATGATTAATACTCTAAACCAATTACAGTTCATCCAATTGCAATAAAAAGCAATCATGTTTACGTAGGTTCAGAAAACATCATCATCCTCAAAAATGAATACGTCATCACCAATGCTATGCAATGCCGAGACCATGACTGAAATTTCAGACGGTGAACTTGATTTTACATTTTCTCGTTCTGGTGAGTCCGCCTAAAAAACTTTATTGACTTATAAAATTTTAGATTATAGCAGATTTGCGGTTCTGTGCTACAGGTTCATGAAATTATTTTTGCTTTTTGTCGCAGGATCGTTGCAATCTGGTTCCAGTGTTAATCATCCAACTCAGCGGCTTCAAAGTTTGCGAACAAGATCGTTGTGCAGTTCCGTCAACGTGGAACAGGTAAAATAATTTGAATCAAATGTTAACCGGTAGTTAGTAATTAATAATTGCCTGTTTTTCAAACTTACTTTTATGATGAAATTTGATAAAATATGATAAAAATATAAAAAATTTGCATTACTTTTATGGTAATAACTTTTTTATAAGCATTAATTTAAATTTCTGTGTTGAAGCTCTGCGCTCCCACTTTAAGAAACAGATATCTTTTGTTAAATCGCTTTTGTTCAGGATTTCTTTCATTTTTTACTTTCTATTAGTGCCTTGTCATATAAAGCGGCAATCTACTGCAGGCACAGATTTAGATTTATTTTCGCTGTTTTACTTTTTCAGTCCGGAGGAACTTTACAGCAAGTTGTTCAAGGTGTTCTGGTTCAAAAAGAAACGGTTCCTGGCTCTGATGCAAACACAGCTTTCTCTGAAGCATTTGGTAAATAATCATTTTAGCTTACTTACAAAATTTTTTTGAATCCAAATTACTAGGTGATTCAGAATTTCTTGTTCGCGATAAATATCACATGATAGCAACGGAATTGAAATTCACTGCTGCTGACGGATTATACGAAAAATCATGCGAAACAAGAAACTCAACTAACTTTTTTGAAATTGCTCAACAAAATGATGAAGACGATAATTGGTCGATTGTTTCTTTAAAACCAAAAACAAGAAAATTTCAAAAGGTTGTATTACAATGTAACGATTAAATTTATTTTTTAAAATAATACAGTAACGGGAATGACAGTAATCAAATGAGTTAAGTTTAATCAAGGTCACATAAAATTTGGATTTCAATTCAAAAAAGATTTGGGTTTGAAGCGTTGTTGCAATTTTTAATCTTTATTTTTCACGACATAAAAACATCAATTTCAATTACTCACATTCTTAAAATTGTCAATGTTTGTTTGCTTAACTAACAAATAAAGAGTTTGAGACAATATTATTGTCTATAGCAAAAATCCATTCACAAATCTACATGTGTTATCTTAGATTTTACATTATTCTATTGACATTTTAAATTTCATATATAAAATTTCTTTTCTCACTCACATTCACTGTTTCTTCTTATTACTTCCTTGACTGACGTGGCATAGAGGTTTAGCTTTGATCTGGGCATGTTGTGTGTCTTTAAAGATAGAAAATTTTCGACACTTTTCTCTGGTTGCCATTTAAACAAACAGCTCTGAATTTCATTCATATCTGATAATAAATAAAAAATCTAAATAAAAAAATTTAATTTACGAACAAAAAATCTTTAAAACTAGGTCGCGGTATACCTTCGGTTACCTTAACATCAAGGTCTCTGCCGTTGTCTTACAAGCCAAGAGGATAAAGTTTGGTTTGGTAAAATGAACAATCTATGTTTAAATGCTATCGCCAAAGCCATTGATTGAGGTTGCTGGACAGTTGTAATCTCACTTGCCTAATTGAAATTGTTAAAAGTTCAATGCGTTCCAGAAACTTAATTCTTGTCCAAAACTTTTAAAAAATTAAGTCCTATAATAAATCCGACTAAATCACTTTTTAATTGCAAAAGTGCAATAAAATTGGAACAATATTTACCCAACATTTTGTGTGATTGTCTTTCAACTTTTATTGGAATTTATCAAAATTTTACTTATAGAAAAACACATATTTGCCTCCAGAAAATGGTTCTTCTGCATATGATGAAGTAAAAAATCAAACAACAACACAAAATCATTTTCAAGACAAAGATGAAATTCAGGATGGTTTTATTGAAGCCGAGATTCTACCAGTTACTATTAAGTAAAAATAAACTTCTATTCAATTTATCTTATCTAATTAGTTAAAAATAGTAAATAATTGTTAAAGGCCTAACCAGAACTTAACGTCTCAATATCAAATAAAAAAGAATTAAAAAATATATGTTTTTGTTTATTAACAACATTTCGAATAGTAGGCCTAAGTTCTTTTTTGATTCGTCATTCATTATCTTTATGAAGCACATTTTGAAAGCTAAAGTGAAGTAAAGCAAAGAATTTATTTTTCTTAGTCCATATATAAGTAATAAAGTTCAAAGGCTTTAAGTAGAGGTACCACCTTTTTCAATAAAAAAAATGTGTTGTTTCACTTTAATCTTATGTATTCGGGCATTAAAAGGATTTGAAAAAAAATTTTCTCCAAAAGTAACCTGCTTGTTTCACTCAGCGCAGCTCGATTAATGATTTTAATTGACAAATTTTTGCAAAAGTACTTTTCGGTATCCAAATTGAAATGTATTAGACTTTTTTGTTGTTTAATGAATTACTCGGGACTTTTTACCTTTGGCGTTAACCAATTACCGATCATCGTTAAATGTAGTTGAGTACCTGCCTCTGATCAATGGCAATGGCATATTGTTTAAGTTCTGTTAGGTTTTGATATTTCCTAAACATATTTTTATAATTTTTTTACGCAAAATGTATAGATATATCGTATTATGCAGTGTTTCGCAACCTTTTTGCCACCCGCAGCACATTTGGGATCTTTTCAAAGTTTGCGGCAGACTTGGAGACCTTTCTTTTTTTGTCTTCACTAAGTTTCAAATGCTTTCTTTCACTTTCTTTTACCTGAGGCTTTATGCAGCGTATTACATATAAGCCTCGATTTTCAATGCAACTTTATACAGGAAAAATAAAGACTTAATTCTTTCTTGGTCTTCACTAGATTTTGAACGGTTTGTTTTCATGTGACGTTTTTAAGTTTTGCAGATCGTATACCAAACGAGCCTAGGAAACAACTGGCACCAAATAAAAAAAGGTCTTAGCTTTACGCAGTGGGATTACATGGTATTTTTTAGCTTTTTCTTGCTATTTTAAACAAGCTTTATTTTCTTTAAAAGAGTATGTTTACATTGCCGTGTTTTTGCAACACTCTGGATGCGGAGCACTGGAATAATATTTTCTTAAAAGTTTTGCGGCACACTTGAAAGTCTCAACAATAGTGTGCCGCGGTACACAGTTTGAGAATCACTGGTATAATGCGTAATTCTACTAGTCTCCGACATTTTTCAGAAGAGACTTTTCCGAAGTGTCTGCCAGAAGTCTGTGTTCGAATGAAGTTGAATATATAATTCCGCATCCGCTCAGAGAGAAGCGCCGGACGGAAAAACAAGAAGCGATTAAAAAACTTGCACAAGCTATGAGTGTGAATATTGCAGATAAAGATAATTTGCAAGCAATTTATGCGGTAAGATTACAGCGCTAGATTTTAGATTTATTAATGTTTTTTAAAATTAACTGTTAAGGCTCTTTTCGACTACGAGCATAGGTTGGAGTTTTCTTTATTTCTTTTATTGATTTTTTTGCTTCGGTTAGCGCTTAAACGCGGTAAGAAGTAAAAAGATCAATAAAACCAACAAAGAATGCTTCATTTCACGCTTGCAGTCGAAACGAGCCTTTTAGGGGTTAAAAAATAATTTAAGAAAATTATCTCTAATTTTGATGTTGGACCGTGCAACACTAAAAGTTTTTTGTTTTTCCTTTTCAATATTTTTGGCTCTGCTCACAAAATGAAGCATAAAAAAACTTTTGAAGCAGTTAATAGTGTTGGTGTTGTATTATTGTGTTTTTGTAATCAAAATATATCCAATAAATTTGTAGAAAAATATAAAATAATCCTTTCAAGATAATTGTAAACCAGGGTTTTCGTGATTTTGATTTGAACGCTTGCTTGTTGGATGACGTTTTGTAATAAAACAAACGATTTGTTTTAACAAAAAGTCTCAACTGTCAAGGTCAATGGATATGATTTTCTTGATTTTTTAAAATCGTTGTGACGCTGCATTACAAACACTTTCTCAGTTCAGTGACGTTTTTTAATTGTTGCTTGAAAAGATTTATTGAAATTTATTCGCAGAAACAAGCTTTACCGAACAAACTTTTGAACCAAACAATTGAAGAAAGCGAAATCCGCGCAACGGATTCAAAACAAACGGATACAAGCAAAGTTGAAAATTCTATCTTTACCGATGTCAAAAGCAAATCACAAATTTTTAGGTAAAAATCGCAAATCTTGAAACAATGAAATTACAAATGGTTTTGCAA
Source organism: Diplosoma virens (assembly GCA_963680785.1). Taxonomy (NCBI): domain Eukaryota; kingdom Metazoa; phylum Chordata; class Ascidiacea; order Aplousobranchia; family Didemnidae; genus Diplosoma; species Diplosoma virens. The sequence continues at coordinate 19,170,405 of OY796893.1, forward strand.
GTATAAATAATGAATTAATCATTTTTGTAATACAATAGGTCTGTTTTTTGTTGTTCTCTATTCTATGTTAACGTAAATCAGGGGTTCTCAAACTTTTAGCGCCCGCGGCACACTTTGCTACCTTTCGAAATTTTGCAACACGCTCGGACCAGAGTCCAGATTTTTTTAGTCTTGACTTTTAATTAAGTTTCCAACGCTTTCCTTTATCTGAGACATCATGGCGGATTAGATGAAAGCCTCGAATTTCAATGAAGCAATGTGAAGCCTTATTTTTTTATTAGTTTTTATTAGATTTTGAGCGGTTTGTTTTCACGTGAAGTATACAAGTTTGGCACATCGTGCATGAAACGAGCCTGAAAGGTAATTGATCACCAAAACTTTAGGCGATGGAAATTACATTCAATTTTTTGAGCTTTTTGGTTGGTGCTTTTTTTCTCTTTTAAAGAGTATGTTTACATTGATATTGTGGAGAAATGGACAAAATGTTTTTTTAAACAGTTTCGCGGCACGCTTAGAGATCTCTCGTCGCACACTACTGTGCCGTGGTACAGCTTGAGAATCACTGAGTGGATCGTGAGTCCGTAAACAATGAATCGTGAATCATAATTGTGTCGTGAGATCTTTGGTTCGCGAAAGAATGTAAAAGTTGCGCAAATTTTTAACAAAAAATCTTTATTTCAAATTGATAGTCAAACCGTTTTTTCTTACGAAAATACATAAAGACATTTTTGGAGTCTTCTACTTCTCTTGCAGAAAAAAAACACATAAATGCTTGGGTCTAAAAAACTTTACAAGTAATATTTTAGGTCGCGTCGAAAAGTATTTTTAGACTCCAGGTGCAAAAACATATCAGAGATAGGTCTTCGTTTGCGTGGTGCGAACTTATTTAATATTAAGATAAGAGACTATAATAACAGACTACCACCCGATCTTATTTGAAACGCTACAAGTTGCTTTTGAAATCCAAAAAACAGTTAAAAACCTTTTGTGGCTTAACATAAAATCATGCCAAAAGTTTCTTTAAAAGAACCAGTTACGTATCATGAACGCTTATCACAGATTTACTATAGAATTTAGAAATTTAGAAATTTAAAAATAAATAAAACAACGTACCGACAAATCATAATTGTTTTTCTCATTTTTCCTTTTTATTATTTCATTTTTTTAAACATTCAAATAGTTTTCAAAAATACTTTAAAAATTGAAAGTCCATAAAAACTTTATTTGAAAAAAGACTGAGTTTTAACGAAAGATTTGATGATTTAACTATGAGTATTTTATTGCTGTTTAGTAAAAATGCAAAATATTTAAGCGCATCATCACCTGCTATCCTTCACAAGAATTTCGGAAGATGCAGTAAATCTCTGCCATATTTTGTAAACCAGGTAAGCTATTTGGAACCTTTGTCGATCTTGGTTTAATTATAAACAATCTTATCCAATCGAAAAAAAATAAGGAACAATCGTGTACTGCATGGTTTTATTGTTTTAGCTTAGTCTAATTTCAAGAAGCAATTTTCTATTTAAATCTTATTTCTAGAATTTGTTTTTTCCTCTCTCAATCACAATAAAAAGACTTTAAAATATTTCTAGAACGCTAAAGCTGATAACCAAACTGACATTTTACCTCTTAAACGCATACTAACTGCAGAAGATATTCTGGAAGAAGAGTTTATAAAGTTTTATCAAAAAAAATCAAAAGAAATTCAATCTAATGAAACAGTGCCACAAGAAGTTGAAACAAAAAGGAATTCTTTTGATCAGAAAAATGCAAACCAAGGCTGTTTCCCCCTAAATTCAGACGCTCAAGAAACAAGCGTGAGCTCGGAAGAAATTAGCGTTTCTGGTTCAGACGACAATATGTCGTTGAGTTTATCTACTACGACGACAAATGAAAGTTTCGATGAAACGGTCAACGAACCAAAAAGTAATTTATATGCTGGTTGCGAACTTGATGAAGTTGATTCAAAAGTACAGCTACAAAAATCATATAACTTTGGCCAAAGTAAAAAGTTTTCTTTACATGGGTCTTCGTTACCTAGTCTGGATGATGTAGAGAAAAATTCTGCTTGTAACCTTGTAAAAGTCCAAAACATTTCAAATGCTCAAATCCCGAAATTGTCAAATGAACAAGAATCTTCAGTTGACGAAAACTTGAACCTCAGATCTGTAAGTTCTTGTAACGAGAAAAGATATTATTTTACATGCTTAAAACGATGTCTACTAACACAATTGTTATGGTCTAGCAATACAGTAGCTATACTGTAAATTGTGCCAATGCTTTTATAGTTAAACATTTAAAATATTTTATTGAGATGACTGCAAGATAGCAAAATTATATGATTATTAAATTTGTGACATTGTTCATCGCATCTGTTTTAACTGGAAAAATCCAGAAGGAGTATTAAAACTCACAAAAACCCTTAAAGTAGCAATTAATTTTACGCTTTGTTTAAATAGTTTTGTAAGTTTTAGAATAGGAAAAAAGATATTATGTTAGAAACAAGTAATCAATTTAATAATCAAATTTATAACAGTAGTATACTTTAATTATTTTAAAGAAATCCAACTAGTTTTGTTAATTTTTACAATTCTTTTTTTAGTCAAAATCAATCAAGAAATTAGTAGAGGAACTTAATTCTGCAGGACTACGTTCAAACCAAATCAAATTCAAAGAAAATGTGACTACTTTTCAATCTTCTAAAGTGAGCAATTAAAGCAGCATATACTTTTCACACAAAAAATTTTCTACTTTCAAATCAGCACCTACTGTAGCTGCATGATTTGTAGAGTTAGCCTGGTTTAATAGAAGTTTATCGCTGCTCTGAGCGGGTGCACAATCACATATCATTTTTTATGATCATTATTCTATTTGGTTGAGACAACTGGTAGTTTTAAATAACTAACATTTTTTCAAAAGAAAAATCCTATAAATAAAAGTTTCAACAGGTCTGCAATATGTTATAGATTTTTTTAAATATTTACTTTGAGTTGATGACTTTGCAGTCTGCACGAATGGTCTGCGAGTCAAAATAATTGGCGAGTTCTCAGACGATATCAAATGTCTAACTCTAATTGTCATTACTCATTTGGTCGATTCGCTCATATATTCACATTTTGATGAATCCTTGCCGAATTCCTTTCTCTTTTGCATGCATTTCAGTTTGTCTATTTCCATATTGTATAGGTGAATACCAGTGTTGTGCCCGTCAACAAAAAATCTTGATGGCGTTAGCGTCAACATCACCTCTTCAAATTCTTATCGGCGTCATTTACGCCGATAACGCTCAAAAATGTTAGCGGCGTCAGCGTCAGCGTCAAGATTAGCGTCAGTCCCACAAATTAAAATACTGTTACGAAAAAATCATAGATTATGTTGTAGGGCAGAAAAATTAGGAATTTCTGAATTGTCATAAAATGCTTTAGTTTCAAAACAAACGCGTCACAAAATAATTGTTACTCTTGTTTTATTCATTTATTTACTTCCGGTTTAGAGCCCGTACGAACAAGGAACACAAAACATTAATAACAACTAAGCACAACAGTAAAAGAAAAAGAGTTGCATTGAAGTAAATATTATTTCACGGATCTACAGTACAACATGGGCTGAATAATTCAGATACACAGCAGATTTTTATAAAAGTCATAAAAATGGGATTTAAAAAGAACATCTAAATTTACAAGACTATCAATGAAATTATTATTTGACTGAAAGCTACTATTTGTGAAAGTAAACGTATACTTTTTCTTAAAATAGCAACAAAAAGTAATAGTCTAATATAATGATAGATCTGAAATTCAGTTAATTTACAACACGTCACAAACTCCATATTCACTTGCGAAATGCGCCGGGCAGAACGATTTTACTGGAGGAAGGGGGCAAAAACGCGCTAGTCATGATAAAGATAAAAATCAATTGCCACTAAAAAAGTTTTGGAATTTTGAGAAAATAAAATTCTTCTCCTAAAATCGTTTACTTTCTAATCGCCCATTTTTTCATTAAATTTCAAGGTGAGGACTGTTTAAAAAGGTCATGGTGTAATGAAAGATCCAAAATGACTTTCTACAGTGATTCTATCTCAATAAAGGTGTCCTCAATTTAACGGGAATTGGTACCTGCGCTAAAATTATCAATCCATCTGTGCCTGCCACCAGACAAAGCAGCCACCCAAACAATTGGCTATTGATATAATTTAATGCAGAAAACTACGAATTTTCAATTGACTAGTTTCTAAATATTTACATTATAAGTTAAAACAAAAACTACAATATGCTATTAATTCGCTATTATTGACCTTTCTTTTAAGGTTCTCCACAAAATTCAGTGCTGTGTATCTGAATAGCTCCCTACATCTGCAGACAATACATTTGAATTAAATGCACAGAGGTTAGAAGTAACAGCAAAATTATGTCTTTGTTAATATAATTTAGATCATTCATTCATTCATTTTTATTCTGGTAATCGATCGAATTATTGTGGTAATATATTTAATAAGAAAGTCCAGTTCTAATTTAAATTGCCAATTATATTCCAATGGAACATCATTTTTACTAAAAATTAAAAAAAAAATCTGCTCAAGTAATTTCATTCACCGCCAATGTGTTTGCAGTCTTTAGAATCCACTTGTTTTTCTGCTTCGTTTAACTACCGCTAATGTGCTCACAGTTTCGAAAAAATCTGTCTTTGTCGTGTATAAAATTACTTTGTCAGCGTTAACAAATAATTTCTCTATTTAAATCGAAATAAAGTCCGGAAGACTATATTCAATATAAAAACCTGAAGAGGGCTGAAGTTAGCAGAAAACGTTTATTTAATTTTTTGTTTTTGTTTTCTCTTTAATATGTATATAAATAAATTATTTAAAAAAGATGTTAAATCCAATATGGCTGCTTTCAATAGCAATTTTATGGTACAAAAAAAAACCTCTCTTCCGAAATTATATTTTCTTTCTTCGTAAACGCCTGGGTCTCTTAATGTTTGATTGTACGTGTCACGTCTAAATTGTCATTTTAGAAAGATCCGTTGACCGCATTTTGTCCTTCATGCCGTCGCCTATGTCTGTAATAGCGAGTAAATTTTTATTTTCTTATTGTTTTTTATTTATTTTTATCTCCATTTATTCTCCTAGCCCGCTAGACAACGGCGGAGGCGTTATACTTAGGGCAAGCAATTACCTCGACCAGCTTTCGGAGATGCCGAGATATTGCTAAAAAATCAATTATAAATTACTAACCATTAAACATTGTTTCTATAAGATAGTTTAGTAGCTTCTTCGACGGGTTTTGATATTTTTTATTAAATTGAATACCAATTTTCAGAAACACTGTGAAAGCCTAATCAAAGGCTATAAAACCTTTTGTCAATTTAGTCTGGCCTATCACTAATTTAAAAGCATTGAATTTAAGAAACACATTTTTATAAAGAGGTTACGCTGGGTTACGAATCAGGAGACAATTTTTTGATCAACTAGAAAAAAATTAAACTTAGCAAGCTATCAAATTTTGACAGCAGCCAACTGGACAAAAAAATTTATTTGCTTGTGTACAATGTACATGTATTTTCAGCAAACGTCATTTTCACTATTGCGGTGAAGTTGGGATGAAAATACGCGCACCTTGGATGAATACGGTTTTCTATATTAAAACTTATAAAACAAAAATAAACACAAATTCAAAAATTAAACACACGAACACTTACTAACTAAAATCGCTTCACAATCTCCCAAACAAGATTGACGTTTGCATTTGATTCGAAAATGGTCCACTAGGGTCCGACTATTCGTACTAAAATAACACGTGGAGAGAGGCGGGAGGAGAAAGCAACGTTAAATGTCATTATCGGCAAGAATTACGTAATGCAATAAAAAATAAAGTAACTTTTGGTCTACAAAGTATTGGCAGGAAAAAACTAACTTTTGATGATGTCATTGCCAAAAACAATTACGTAAGGCAAAAATAAAGCAACTTATGATCTAAGAGATATTGGCGGGAAAAGACAACTTTATATGATGTAAACAGCGAAAACAATTCCGTAAGGCAACGAAAATAAAGCAACTTTTGATTTAAAGACATTGACAGAAAAATCAATTTTAGTTAAAAAATCTAATCTTGACTGAACTTGAGTCTGCATTACACTTACTATGGATAGCGCTGGATATCGGTCGAAGCCTACTATTGTGATCTATACAGACTATATTGAAATTGCAATTACTATTTTCATAGTTTTAATAATATGAAAATTAACAATACTGTAAAATTATTTATTTAGTAGCCTAGTCTGTTTGCTCTATAACAAAAATTAAAGTTTATTTTTTTGATAACAATTTTCTGTGTTATGTGTCTCTGTTTTGCTAGCATTTTCCACAGACCACAATTATGTGATTTTTAGTTTGATTGAATTTGCCAACTGTGCTGGGACTAGAACACTTTCGAGCACCACGCATATCTTTTTTTTTTTTGGGGGGGTTCAAACAACATCCTGCGAAAACAAAGAAAGTTGTTATCGTGCCCTTAATAAAAACAACTGCGCTTAAGCTCCTCAACTGCGCTTCTTTGATTTTGCGACTTTTCATTAAGTTCCAGCAGGTGGATTTTCTAAAAACTTTTAGAAAGCAAAGTTGTGGTCCTTGCGAACATTTTTAGCAATTGGTAGCAGCTGCATTTTCAAAGCAAGAATTCGTGAGGACCCTTTTAAAACTTTATAGTACTTTTGCAAGTAGTTTATTTGACATGGTCTAAATCTGTTTTTACATGCTGTAGCTTTCTTAACTTTTTTCTTAAGTAAAAAAGCGCCATTGGAGTCAGCGATTGAAAAATTTTTGTATATATTTTCGCCTTGCAAAAAATAATTGACGCTTAACGCTTGACGCAAAAAACAAGCAAAAAGTTGTCGGCAACACCTATTCCGTCAATCGAAAAATATTTTTACGGCGTTTGCGTCATCGTCAACAAAAAATTGTCGGCGACATTTGACGCCGTCAAATTAACGCCGTCAATGCACAACACTGGTGAATACACTCATTTGGTTATCTTTTTTGGCTTGTATAAAGATCCAATCTAAAGAACCTAAAGATTTAGTTATCGGATTAATTTTATCTGTCAGATCTTGCTCTTTTACATTCGATTTGATCAGCTTCTAACAAATCTAATCTCAATGTAAAAAATCCATGCAGCAGCGCAGGATTTGACATTTTTTGTCGTCTTTGTTTGTTTTATGTCAAGTTTCCAAACCCAGATCTGGAAGACGCGCGTTTATTTACCACGTGTAAAATCTGAAAGCAAACAAAAAGTCATTGAGATTAATTATTTGTGTAAAAATTTCGACAACAACGCAAAAGGACAATTTTGAAGCATGTTCTAATTGCATAAATGGAAACAGTATTTCCGTAACTAAATTTTTTAAAGTAAAAAAACTTGTTTTTGGTTTTACGTCGGATTTTAAATTTGGTTTTAAGTGTCTTTAAAAACTTGTTTTTGATTTTAAGTTGTTACGTAAAACCAAAAAATTTTTTTTTTGTTTTGTTTTTTTAACTTTCACTCTTTTATGTCCTATTTCAATGTAACTTGAGAGCGAAGTCAGTTAAAATTGAGGTCAAGCAAATAATTAAAAAAAGTAAGCTTATGACTTAAAAAAGATATCAAATTGTATAAAAATTTGGCGAAGGAAATACAAATGTTTTAAAATTAGCACAAAACCTCGATATTTCTTCAACAATTGTAAATAATCTACGCAAACAAAAGCGAAATCAATCTTAAATTTTGAAGCTTGGCATAATGTCGGAAGAAAAAAAGCGGAAGTATGGATTCAATGAAGAAGAGGAGCCTCTAATTAAGTGCTTTCACAGCACAAGAGATAAAAATGTACCTGTTAACAGAGAAGTGCTGCAATATTAAATATTGATCAGTTTGCCTACTTAGTCAATTTGTTCAAATAGCAATTTATTTTATCCCCTTCTGGTGACCAATTAGGCAAATCCTTTTCAGTGCAAAACCAGCGTAGGATTCCAATAAAATACATTTTGTAAAACTTATTTTCAACTATATCTAGTCAACGCCACTGAAATATTAGGTCTAGTTGTCTAGTTATCGTTGATCTAGTACATTAGTACCGATGGATGTCAATATCAGTGTGTGACTCGACTGTTGATCAAACGATTATGAACAAAATTTTATAGTAGGACAATATGCCATCAGAGCTTTTCAAAACTTAGTTTTGAAAAGCTGTGATAAGATACGGCGACCACGCGCAATTGACGTTGTGCATGTAATAACTTGTATCGTTTTTAGCCGCTATTTCCTATTTCGCAATCACTTTTTCAATAAGAACTTCGAAACGCAATATCTTGATTGCAAATAAAATTGAATTGAATTTTTTTATAATACCTACTTGTGCTTTAGACCAGTTTTATTAAACCGAATATACTGTACACCCAAGTGCATACGAGATGAAAATTAAGGGATACAACTGAAAAATGATATACAACGTGTATGGAGCTTAGGTCAATGCTTAAGTGGAAGTTACAACTCAGCCATTCTATTTCAAATCATTCAAAAAAATTTTCTGAAAACTTTTAAAACAGAAGTAATTATCTTCTGTATCAGTTATGCTAAATATCAAGTCACTATTATTTTTAGTTTCTTAGCAATGGCGGTTTGAAAATATTGCGTTTTTGGACACTAAGTGACGCTATTTTTGGGTTGTTGTTGTTGTTGCAGTTGTTTTGCTTATATCTTATTATGAGTTTTGACAGATTTTTTTACTTAAGGTATTAATAGAAAGACTTCAGTGAACTACAACTGAAATATAAAATATTAAGTTTGTAGTTGGTAAAAGTTATTAATACGAAGTGCTTTTTCAACTTAAATCAAAACTTAGAAAATAGTATAGGCCTATTAAGGTATTTTTTTTTTCTGTTTAAACTTCACTTTAATAATCTTAAAAAATCTTAATTTACCATGGGGTTTTTAATTCTACAAAAAACGCAATTTTACCTTTTTAACCAAATATTTTTTACTTTAAATGTACAGTAAATGCTATTGATTCTTAAATTTTAAAAAATTTGTTTGATCTGCTGATTATACAGCCTTACACATATTTCAATCATTAGATTTAAAACTGACGAGTGCTTCAAACTGTACATCAAGATAATGACAAACAAGAAAACGACGACGACGAGATTCAAAACTTAATATCTGATTTATTTAATAGTTTCTAATTCTATATAAAAATAATGGAAGTAGGCCGAGCAATTCTTTGCTAGATTAAAGTGCTCCAATTAGTTGGTTAATTGATTTTTAAGTTAACCACAATTAGGTTTTCTGAAGTCAGAGTAGCAGTCTTAATTTGTTCTTACCATCAATCGTGAGGTTGAAAAGTATTTGAAGTTATTTACTTACATCTTGTATCATCTTTTCTTCCATTTGATAAAGGTACTTTATTGATTTCTTTGCGATCTGGATGTCTAATAATCAACAATGTTTGCCAGAAGCATTTTTACAATAAATGAAGATGTTTATATTAAATCAAAAAAGCTGTTGAAGATCCCTTTTCTTGTCACACATCAACTTAATGTAAAAAAACGTTAAGGCTTTACAAAAATTTCTTTTGAACAGTGTCACTATTTAAATGCATTGGTAATTTTTTTTCTCGTGCTAAAATAATTTGTTAAAATAAATACTCTGCAAGTAATATCTGTATATTTTAGAGTCCAGAAAGAAACAACGAAAAAGATCCCACAGAACCAAACAAAGTCACTCTCAATTTCAATAAGCAGCTGCCGATATTCACCAAAACTGTGCTCTCTTCAAATACAAATAAATCGAACAGCCAAAAATCATTAACAAACTCTCTAAAAAAAGAAAACGTGTTTATTCGATCTTCTCCTGTTCGCGGGTCGCTAACAATGAGAGGCTCCCGAATCAAGTCTTCATCCGATCACAGCAAGGTAAGAGAAAAGTAAAATAAGTTTATTACAGTAAAAGCTCATTTAAAAAAATCAAAGTTTTTTGATTTCCCAAGTGATTTAATAATTGTAAAAGAAAATGTAGAAGTCATTATGCGCTTAGCAAAGACGCAGCAATAAGACCAAACGGTTATCGAGTCAGCTGCCACCTTAATAAAAAAAAACAAACAATGAAATAATTAAATTAAATAAAGTAATAATTAAATAAATATATAAAAAGAACAACAACAACACACAAACAAACAAAACAAGCGCAAGTACAAATTATTTACTCTCATTATAATTAAGCGCGAAAAAATTATAGCCTACAAGGATTTTAATAGTACGACAAGTTTAAAGCCATATACTAGCATAAATCAACAAGTTATAAGAATCCATAAAGCATTTACAAGAATTGCATGAATTAAAGATCTTATTTTATAGTAACACCCAACATAGGCCTACTAAAAAACTTGCTCAAATTTAGAATTTTTAAAAATATTAGTACGAGTCGATTAGATGGTGTCTATGTACTTTTTTAAAAGAAGCCAAATTTAGCTTTTTGACAATTACATTAAGTTCATTGCACAATTTTGTTCTTCATGTGATTATAAAACTTGCAAACATTTTTTGCAACACCCGGAAGAAAATAATAAAAGTTATTAGCATCAACTGCCTGGTAATGTGGTCATGTGGCTAATTACAACTAAAGGTCGATAACATTACGGTTTTTTGTAATATGACGAAACAACCGTTCTCAAAAAATTTTATGAAAAAAAAATTTCTTTACAGACATTAAATTGTTGCACCGCTCAAAACAATTAGCTATCGTTTTGCTAAAAACGTTTAAATTGCAACTTTAAACGTAAATTTTCTGAAGGCTTAGGCTATTTCAAAGAAAGCCAAACAGTATGTTTATCGGATGAAAAAGTAAGTGATAACACTTCTTTTCTTTTATCAAGATTTACGACTGCCACATGGCAATTCGGATTGTACTTAAAGGATAGAACCCAAACTCTCTTTTCCTGAACAAAACTAGACAAAAGTTTGAGTTTTCCCAAACAACCTTTTTTAAGGCTACCTATTTAACAAAAGAGTTTCAAATGAAACTCTCTTTGTTAATTATTTCCTGCATCAGAACAATATTTATAATTTACATCATTACTTTTTTGGTGGTAACATAAATTTATAATATTGTTTTTGGTTTGTGATTTTTGTGGCATATGGTCCCGTCTCATAGGCCCTATTCGTATTATTATAAACTAGATCTACATTCGAACTATTTATGATGGGTATTTCTGTTATTTCATGTGGGTAAGTAACTTAAAAAAAATTAAATCAGTGTTACTCATTGTCATACGAGTATGAAGAGACTAATGAACTTACGTACTGTAGTTATTTCCCATGGAAAAACTTGGCTAGATTAGACTAGATCGATGGTTTCCAACCTTATTTCAGTCGCGGACCCTTTTTCAAAAATTGCACAAGCTATGGGGTAGGATTCACTGAGACTAATAATTTTGCAGAAAACTTATTCATTATTGTGATAAGTTTTTTTTCTTTTCATTTTAACTTTAACGTTGCCTTTCCGTAAATTGGTCGGCAATTTGAGTTGAAGACAAAAAAGTCATGCAACAAGTATTCTTCTCAAAATAACTACAAATCAAATTAAAGACCTTTTTTTAGCCTTCCCAAACACTTAGTCCATAATCCACAAGTCCACAATTAGAGTTGAAGATCAAAAAAAAAAAGTATTTACTTTGATTTTTAGATATTTTGAGGACAAGAATGCTTATTGCATGACCAGTAATGCCCTTACAAAAGGGGAGGGCCTTGCAAAAAAAATAGTGGAGGCCACTTTTTAGTGTCCCAAGTTTTTTCGTCCCAAAAATTTAGTGATCTCTAAAAAAAGTTCATCACTTTAAATCCTTGTCCAAAATTTTTTTTTGTCCCAAAAATGGAGTGATCTCTAAAAAAAACAACGCTAAAATTTACGTTAAAATTGTGCCTTGTGCCTTTTTTAGCCAAGAGTGCCTTTTTTCTTATATTGGTACGAGCTGTTCGGGGACCCTACAACCATTCAGCTGATTCCCGGTTGGGAACCACCGGACTAGATTATGAAACTATTAGATTTATTAGTTATTTTGTTTTTCATTTTTAATTTTTATTCATTTTTTCAGAGGTGGATGAGTTAACCTCATTTGGTTAAACGTGCCGCGCCACGTTTTACAGCTACCTTAATCAGCATTTTCATTAAAAAAATATCTTACTAAGTCAGTAATAGTTGCAATCTAACACTAGCATTGCCACACAAACTATTCCGAAATAAAGCTAGGCAAATCCTTTGCTTTGATCATAAAGCGACCAAATAGTTGATACAACTTAAAAAAGCTATTTGTAAAATAAGCTACTTGTGAAAAGACATTTATGTTTACAGGAAAAAGCTTCTACAACTGCATCCGTTGAAGAAAATATCAAGAATATAATCCCAGAATCATTGGTTTTCACTATTAAACATATTTCTGGAAAAAAATAACAAATTTTAAATATCTTTATTTGATCGTGCTCTGTATTCCATCGTAAATTCATACGTACAGTAATTATGAATATTGTTCTATTTTAAGCATTTATTTTCATCAACTTTTTCATTAAATTTTTTTGTTTTAATTAGTTAAACGCAAACCTGATTATTTTCTTGTCTCTTTTCGTATTGGTTTGGTTCAGGGATGAAAAACCTTTTCAATTGACTTGGTATTTCTTATATTTAAAATAAAAAAAAAAAAAAAACAACAAAGTGGGTCACAATTTTACTTACAGCATTAACGAAAAACTTGTTGCTGCATCTTTCTGCTAGTTCGCTGATTCTAGGTCAGGGATGTCCAACGTTTTTCATATTTTCCGACCGTTTTTCATTTTGACCCGCGGGTCAGTGGTTTGCCATCCCTAGTCTGGTTGTTGCTTTCTGTTTTAAGCGGAGTCAACGTTGTAAGCAAACAGCACGAACCATTAAGAAACTTGTCATGAAGTGCTTTCCCATGGGTGCAAAAAAAATTACTCGAATGGACTGAGCATCGAGTTCGCGTCTTTCTGTTCATAATTGTGTTATGACTTTAAATTATCCTGTCCCTACGGTTTGCTTGTGTGAATGTTTTAAAATTTTGATCTACTTTCTCATTTTTTAAAATATTTTGGATATTTTTTTATGGCCTACAGTAGATTACTTAATTTAAGATAGATTTTTGATTTTGTTATTGTTTAATTCTTGAACGAAAAAATTGCCTCGTGTGCAATTATTTTTGATAAAAGCTTATACGATTATGATTTTAATAAATTATTGCCGATTGAAACCAATACTTCTAATATTCACTCTTCAGTATTCTACTGGAAAAGTATTCATTTCGAATGAGATGCAAGACAACGCTCTGTCGCCAAAGATTTTTTTTACTTATATGTCAGAATCAAATGGTGGCAGTATTGAAATTTAGCCAACACGAGATAAATGTTTTCACACGAAACCTCTGACTTTGTATTTTCCATAAAGCTGGGTTCATGGAGCACCTGAAATAATGTTGTCTGCGGTTTGCAGAGAGGTGCAACGTTCTTAATTTAATTAAAAAGGCTTGAAAATGAGACCAGAATAGTTAATACATTAAGAGTACTTGTTTCCTGTTGGTCCGTTGAATTGTGCGGATGAATATAGTTTAAATATATTGTTTAATTGTTTTTGCAAAGAACAAACAATCAATTGTACAGTCAATATCAGAAGTTCCAGCTTCGGTGTTTACACGCCCTGGGGAAGCAATATGATAAAGAATGAAATGCCAAACTAAATAAATTTTAAATGAAAATCAATTTCTTTGTTTTGCATATAACTAGTTTGAGCAACAAAAATTATTTTGTCTCCATTAGTGCGATAAAGTTCTTGAAAATGAGGTTTTTGTGATCTGTAGCTTTGTGTAGGAGAAAATTGTATTTGGTTTCTGTTTTATTTCAAACCAAAATGTAGCATAGTTAGTTACGACAAAAAAATACTAATTTTTGAAGAATTCCAAAAGATTCTCCTTCAAGTTTGTGCTTGAAAATGTATAACCAACACAGCCGGCAAGTAAGGGTTAACTATCGAGCATGTGACATTGTGACAAAGGATCAGCCTTCAAATGTTTCAAATTTTTGACAATTTTTTCTTGTCGAATTGATGACACAGACAGAAATAGATATTTTTGATCAGTAGAAAGATCCGAAAAAATTTGAGGTTTTAGACACAGTTTTGGGCCTTCGGCGATAGGCAAAAAGTTTTCATCCCATTCGAGCTCTTCCACGTCTGATAACATCTTTCCAATTAGCCCTTTGAAGGAAGCACTTCCGGATGTTGGCCCATCAAGCTTTTGAACCAAATGTCTTAATGGAAGTTTATTGGTATGCAACAAGCATATATGCCAATGCAGACAATGCCCAATATGTCGTTCACAGTGAGCAATGATTCCATTGTCTTTGCCGGTATTGAGTGCAGTAGAATCTGCACCACTTAGGGCCCAGTTGTCTATGAGACACTCTGCATCTAAGAAGTTCATAATTTTGACAGCAGACTAGGTTCTGCTGCTTTTCCAAGTGGTGTAACGTGTCTAATATATTTTTCACCTGGTTCACCAACTAATATTATATGATCTTGCTTTTTTTTTTGTTTGGTTAAAAACTTCGTTATCTTCCTCTACAGTCAATGTCTGTATCTCTTTTCCATCAAAAAAGATTCCTTTAAAGTTTTGTTTTTGAATTAACTTCTAGTCGTCATCAATCGCACTTTTTCAAATCTTTTCAACTTCTCGCCGAATTTTGTGTTGATCAACTGTCATCGTTGGGTCTTCAGGTGAAATAAGACCAACATCAATGGATGTTGCTGTTACCAATGTAGCAGATTCTCTGTGACTGGTACCCCATCGCATTACTTTTCTTGCAACAGTTAAGAGTGGCAGTCGGATTTGATATCCTAAAAGAAATTTTATCATTGTTATTACTTTACATTGAAATATATTTGGTAACTATGGTTTGAAGCAAACATTGACAATAAATGTTATTCTCAAGTAATAATCTATTTTATCTTGGAAAAAAATTGCAAAAATCTACCACACATTGTGCCTGTGCCAGCATTAAGTGTTATATCATTGTCGGCAGATGTACAAGACAAATTTTCTTTCATCGAACACTTGTTGACTTTATTTCTTGCTTCAGCTAATTGCTCTTTTTTTTCCAAGCCTGTTCCTCGATTAACTGTAAAGTCTTTGTTGCATCAAAGTCCTATAATCGCTTTTGCTCGACAGCCTGCAATTGCAATTTTAAAGTAAATGACTAGCAAATTGGAAGCAAGTTCATAGGCTAAAAACTAGTTCAAGTTAAAGCAAGTGTAAAGCTCAGTAAAATCTGCAAAATCATGTCATATTTTTTTACCTTTTTGTGAGCAACCTTTTGAAGCGTTTTTGTAGTTTTTTTGTCCAGAGGTCCAATCTGATACATGATGATGACGATGATGATGATATTTTATTCATGCTTAGTAACATTATTAAGTATATCCACTGTATTATGAAGCATGAAAAAGAAGCGTTTTTGTAGTTTTTTTGTCAAGAGGTCCAATCTGATACATAATGATGATGATGATGATGATGATATTTTATTCATGCTTAGTAACATTATTAAGTATATGCACTGTACTATGAAGCATGAAAAGGAAACGCGACACAACGACGAACGTTAAACATACAGAAAGTACAGAGAGAGTTGAAGAAGAGAAAAAATGAGAAGTACGGTCGCGTTACCTTTAATTCAAACATTGAATGACAGTGTGTTTATATAAGTTATGAATAATTATAAACTTTAATATCACGTAATCTCACCTTTGTAACCGTATAGCTATGTAACCGAATGGTCGCACAAAGCATGCTTTTTACTGAAAGGAGCAATCAGAAAGCATTTTTTTCGTCACGTGATAAACGTGTTTGACTGCCTGGATTGAAGGAATCACTTTACTGCCAATTTGATATATCTTAACTTAAAATGCTTCAATGTTTAAAATTACTGAGTTATATCACGAAAAACTTTTCAGAAATAATTTCTATAACTGTACCAACCAGGATGAATATTTCGAATTTTTAAATATTATTTTCGCATCGCCTTATTGGTAGATTAGGATTTTAATGATGTCTCAAATAAAAACTAAAATTATTTCATTGGATAATTATTTCATTTTTATATCTCATTTTCTGACTTGGCGTGAATTATTTCATTTTTATACCTCATTTTCTGTTTAGTACAATATCTAGATATAAGGTGTGCGTTTATTTTTCCTCCTTGTAAGTTTATGTTTGAAATAACTTTAAGTAGAATAGCTTACTTTTCTTTGTTGCGCTGAGCGTGTAATGAAAATGACCAAAAATCGAACTATATATATATTTATTTAAAAAGTGAAATTTTAAGAAACATTTGTCGCAGTTTGCTTGAGGTAATCGAAAATTATCAAAGGACTTTAGTAATCAAAAACTATCAAAGTCCTACTTTTGAATTATGCTGGGGACTGTATCGAACATTTACGTAAAAAAGGTAAAAAGATATTCGAATGAAATATATATTGTGCTATGCTTGAGTGCAATATCATTAATTGGTTGTACCGATATTTTACTTTTTATTTCAATGGCAAAATTCGTACTATAAATTAAATAATTCTGAAAGAAAAAATGTCGGTGTCGTAAGTTATGACCACATCAATATTAAAGTCCAAAATTACTCTAGGTAGAATTCATTTCGATGATAATGACTGTTTTGGAAAATGTTAGGTTGTTTTATACTCTGACGCAGGGGTGCTCAATCTTTTTAAGTATTATGGTTAAACTTTTGTCGGAAAGTTTATTGCGAGTCGCAATCGGTGCAGAGATCAAAGTATCTTCTTTTTCGTCTTTACTTAATTTTAATGTGTTATTTTTGAATGAACCTCCTTGATAACAGGAATTTGGACCACAAATTTAGTTAAAGACCAAACAAAAAAGGTCATCAATTTGATATACCTACGTGTTTTATTCTTGTATAAAGAAAAAAATCTCTACTGAGACGAAAATTAGCCTATCGATTTCGAGTTTTCTGCGAGTCATTAAATTGATTCAAAGCATTACAATAATTTCGATCGATTATGCAATTACAAATTCTTTGGCGAGCTTTAACAATAGACTTTGCTGGTCTCGGGTTGGGCAGCCCTACTCTGACGAAATGTAAATAATTCAATGTACAGTAAATTTAAAATCCAAAAATATACGCCAGAGCATTAGTCAAAAATATTCTACTATGTAGGCTAGACTAAGCTACTAAAAAAGAAAAAAGCTTGCAAAAATCAAAAAGATTAATTTCATCCAAGTAATCAATCCTAACTAAATTTTTTAAATTAGGCTTATTATAACATTTTGAAATAATTATTAAAAAAGTACAAAGTGACACTTAAAATTTCAATTTTTTTTAGAATGAATTGTATTTCTTTTTATTGTATGAAAAGTTCATTTCCAAAATTGTTTAAAAAGTCCAGTGAATTTTGAAAACTTTCGTTGCTAAGAAAGTTTTCAAAATTCTGTAAATTTGCTAAGAAAGTTTTCAAAATTTTGTTGCTAAGATCGAAGCATTTTCATAATGAAATCAGATTTTGCTGAAATAGAGTTTCTTCTTCCGTGAACTGCAGTAACCTCCCTAAGGGGATTCCAACTTGAAAATATTTTATTTTTAATCATACGATCAATCAAACCGCCCAAGTCGTCAATGTCACGCTCTTCCTACCTAGTATTTCTTGCTAACCAGAATAACATTAAGATATCGCAGGAGAACGCTACGTGGATTTCGCGGATAACCAACTAGCCTGTTGATTGGAGCTTTGACGAGTTTTGAACTGGGCCCTAGCAATCTAGGTAGTCAGGCGGGTTTTATATTATAAGCTAATTATATTAAAGAAACGATGACGTCAATGACTAAACGAAAATTGAAACAAACACCAAAATTATGCACACGATGCTACGATTCACAATTAATTTTACCACACTTCACAAATTGCCTGTACTCGAATTTATGGAGCCGTATGAAAATCTTATGAATTTAATAGAGTTTCACGCTAAAGCTTAATGCCTGCTTGCAGTCCTGGACAGATACAATTGAACACAACTAAATTATACACACAATACGTTTATCAAAGAAACCGAGCCCACTAACATCTAGAATCTGAATAACCTCTTCTCGTTGCTGCCATATACACATATAAATCTTTTTAGCGACCACGTGCGAAGGATCACTCTATACCCATTCTTTCTCAACAATGAGAACACACAAGCGTTAATCTACAATCAAAACAATAATTCAGAGCAACATCGACAATGTAATGATACTGGCAGTTAGTCAGCAATAAAATTTACACAACCGCATCATTGTTAATGCGATAAAACAACAACAATCGCTCGGCTTTAGACAACAGCGCTTTCTAAACCGGCTCTTGGCGATGCTCAATTAAGAAAATGACAAATTTTCGATTTAAGCAATAGATCATTTTCGTGCATAATGTTAAGGAAATTCTCACCATTAATTCGGAAAGGCGCAATGATTCTATGCAGCAATTATTGAAACTAGTAGAGTGACAGTTAACTTTCTAAAACCAATCTCTGCTTTTCGGCCAATTTACGAAAGTTGACTACCTTTCAAAAACTCGCTTTCTCACTTTCTCAATCCGAAATAATATTTTATTACAACATTTAAGTATTTGTATCGAAAGAGTATGAAATTCTTTTTCTATACAACTTTGAATGACACTTTTAGCGCTACTAATTGTCGAAATATAAGCAAACAAAGAGCGCGGGCACTTTCTGCCTCGCCTCCCTCCCAGTCGTACAAGTATTCTAAAAAGCCCAGTATGAATAGAGTTAACGCTCATTGCGGGAGCATTTTATGACTAGAGCATTTTTCTACTCTAACCCTTCCTGTCATAAAATCGCGTATTTCGCTTTTTTTGGCGGCTATCTCGGAAGACTGTTAAAAGCGTATTTTGTAATACCAATCAAACTGCCATAATCTATAATAAAGTGCTTTCTGTTGCAAGTTACAGTTAGTAAAAATTATTGATTTTGTTTGGCTTTGATATAGCTTACTAGCAAAGCAGTATATTTTCTTTCGCATTGTGTTACTGAAACACGAAAATCTATCGAAAGAAATTTCTTTCAATTGTGTTTTCCGACATACGTCTGCACATCTAGAACGTAGCAAAAACAAGAATAAGTTTAGCTACTCCCTTAAGATGATCAAAAGAAAATAATCAATATGTTAAGATTATTGTGGTACAATAAATAAAACTTGGAATTTTTACTTAAACACACAGCAGGCTGCTTCAGTGTTCAAGTCGACGTTATTTGCAAGTTGAAAACTAAGACAATGGCACAAATACGCCAGTCTACTATCCACAGCTTTTTCAAAACAACAAAAAATTATTTTAAAGAAAGGTCTAGGCCATGCCTTTCCAACCTTTTTGTGTTGGTGACACACTTTTTAAACTCAAATATAGTCGCGACACATTTTAGTAAACACAAATAACTTTTTACTTCAGATACAAGTAAAATCATTTTGCAGAAAAATCTCAACTTAAAACTTTAATGAGATACATGAGCTTGATGGGATGAACAAAGTGTTTTAATATTTAGTTGAATTTAAGATAAAGACAATTGCATTTCGTCATCAAGCATTTTTAAACTTTCACGTTTCATTGACTTTATATTAGTCATTGTTGAAAAGGACTCTTCGCAAATGTATGTTGTCGAAAATTGTAGAAGAATTTTTAAGGCTTTATTGCCATGTTCAAATGAATTCTTGAAACGAAAACCCAAAATCTATCCAAATCACTCTCTTTATATATTATGAACAGGCTTCGATCATTTTTAATTTCAGCTAATTCTTTTTCTTCAACAAAAGAAAGGTTTCTTGTGTCTGTTGAAATAAATGGATTTCTGATCCAATTATAGTCTTGAATTTCGAGATTGGGAAAGTAATTATTAATTTTATTCTGAAGCAATATCAAATAGTCAATAATTAGCAAGCTAATATTATTTTTTAATTCGCATTCTGCAGTTTTGGGAAAACTTTCAAAATTACTTTCCTTCACTTTTCTTATCCAAATTGTCATTTTGTCTCTTATAGCACAAATTTTATCTACTGGCGTAACAACACTTTCTCTTTTTCCTTGCATACTGGTATTTAGTTTATTTAAATGCTCAAAAATATCTGCAAGATATGCCAATTTTGTGCACCAAATTTTTGTTTTGAATTAGATCATAGAATTCATTGTGCATATTTTCCCTAAAAAGTTGAAGCATCATTTCTCTCAATTCGTATACACGACAAAGTACTCTTCCTCTTGAGAGCCAACGAACCTCTGTGTGTAGTAAAATATTTTAAAATTTTTCTCCCATTTCTTCACAAATTTTTGCAAGTAAACGTGATTGAAGAGGCCTACGTTTAATTACCTACATCGGCAGCTTGGTCGAGTGGTTAAAGTACCGGACTGATGTTCAACATAGTCTCGGTTCAAAACCCACTTGCACCATTCTGTTGTGTCCTTGGGAAAGACACTTTACGGCACTTTCCCCTGCTTGGTGGTCTTGGCAAGCAGCTCTAAATTACAGTAATATCTCTACTAAATTACTAGCGGACAGCAAAATCTTCGTATCACCGGAAGCAGGTCTGAGTAATTGCTTACCCTATGTATAGCGCCTCCGTCGCTTTCCTGCGAGTCAGGAGGATAAATATAGAGATAAAAATAAAATAAAAATAAAACTACGTTTAATGTAATTGGCCATTTGAACCACTTGACCCATAACTTCTATCAATTCATTTCCAATTTTTTAGCAACTAGATTTTCGCGATGTAAAAAGCAATGTGTGAATATAATCTTTTCATTTTCTTTATTTGCCAGAGCGATAAAACCTTTTTTTGAACTAACCATTGAGGGTGTTCCATTTGTACATATTCCTACACAACTGGTCCATAGCAGATTATTTTCTTTCATAAACCCATCTACAATTTTAAATATGTCTTCACCAGTTGTTTTCATTAACATTTCTTGATAACACAAAAATTGTTTAATAATTTTCTCGTTATGAATGAAACGTATAAAAACCAATAATTGTGATAATCCGCTTATATCCGTTGATTCTTCTAACTGCAGTGCAAACATCACATTTTGATTTTTAAAAATAATCTTCATTTGTTGCTAGATATCTTCAGACATGTGTTGAATACACCTTCCAATCGTGCTATCGGCCAAAGAAATCACAACACTCCCCTTGTCAATGTTTCATTTCAGCAGATGTTATTGCATCTTAGCTAATCAGAAACGGTAGATTGATTTTGCTGATAATCCGATACTAATTGGACGTATCTGCAGACGCGTGACATTATACGCTCCTCAAGACTTCTCTTTCAAAACTTTATGCATCAAACTTTTCTTTTTGTTTTCATAAATAAGTGTGCAATTACAAATATTCATCTTTTTACGAAGTAGCGCGGAAATTGTTAGTTCGAAGAGAAACGGAAAGTGTAGAAAACAAAAAACTATTTAAAGAAATCAATGTTTCAACAAAAAACGTCGTCATTATTGCGAAAAGTTAGTCTTTACATCGGAAGAGGGTAAGCCGTTGAAATCGTCGATGTGTTAATGGGGGATCTCCCTTTTATTCTGTTTCAATCAAAATCGAACAAGAAAAATTACATGGTTTTGTTGTTCTGGGCTGCGGATGATGAAGTTTGTTGAATTTTGGAAAAATCTCAAACTATATCCAGCAACAAACTTCAGATCAATTTTAAGATCGAAAGTGTAACAAAAAAACAACGAGAAGTTGCCAGTATCATAAACAAATTTAGATGTTTTAAAAAAAACAAAACGGCGACGTCTGCCGGCTTTCAATTAATGATCGCCACAAACTAGAGTCGATTACCAATTTGTTGAGAGTTATTGATTCGCGTTCTGTGTAATTTTATTTATGTTTTTGGAAAATAAACGAATTGCAAGACAATCGGTTTGAACAAGGTGAGAGATAAAAAAAGTAGAGACAATATAAAATATACCTTAAATGCGGTTGTGGTCTTTCTAGAAGTTGTCTTGATTTTAATCGCACGTTCGAGTGTGAGATTAGCTCTGTAAACGGTTGTTTACTTGAAAAATATTTTTTAATTCAATTTAAAATTTTTCACTTTTAGAAAGAAAAAAAATTCCAAAAAAATTTAAAAAATATTGTCACTAAATTTTTTCAAAAATAACCTTTACAACTTTTAATTCGAACTCATAATACAGTAGATGAACGTACACTTCTAAAAATTCTTAAAAGAAATTTTACACACAAACTTATTGATTGTTTACAATAAAATTTGGTTAGGTTGGAAGAAGAAGGGTTTCGCGTGGTGGAAATGAGGGAGTGTGAATGGTTGAAGATAAGAAAACAGCCGGAAGTTTCTTGTTTCTTAAAAACCTTAAAATCAGTAACACCCAAACGGAAATTGACTTTTGAAAAAATATTTGAAGGCATTCGAAACGAGAGTTTGTACGGTTTTCTTATCGTTGACATCTACACTCCCGACGAGTTAAATTAGTTCTTCTGGTACAATTAGAGGCAAGTTATACTTTAACAAGTACAACAAAAGGCATAATATATATTTTAAAGAAAAACTTGTAACAATGACATTTTGTCTGTTACATCGGGTGGACTTCTTCAGGTAAAAACAATACACAATGCACAACATATTGAAAGGCAAAAAAAAAAACTAATGGACACAATGGTGAGAGGCAAACCATACACAAAAATTTAACAACTTCGTGCAACAGAACTAAAATTAATTGGTTCAAAACTCACATTCATTATAATATTTTTATATTACTGTATATTTTCAGAAAAACATTTCAATCTTTATCATTTATTGAATTTTTTGTATCATTGATGTACAATGATTCTATAAATTTTCATTTATCATAATCAGTAGTAAAATTTAATATTTTAAAATTCACAAAATCGATCCTATGTTCACATTTAAAACAATGTTTAACCAATGCAGTTTTTTATTCAAATCATCTTCTTTCAATTTAGCCAAACTAATACATAGGTTTCAAATCATGTTTATGCTCAAACAAGCAAGTGTTAAAAGCACCTTCCCATTTGACTAATATATATACCACAACAATCTTTACAAGAAATTTTATAAATTGCACAGCGCTTATATTGCATCTACCGAGTCTTTTCTTTTAGGTAAAATATTTCCAATTGTTCTATAAGGGTAAGTATAAACGCCAATATTAAATTTTCTCAAAATTCTGGACACCTCATTACTAGGACTCTTAAAATATGGTAAACCGACATCGTTATATTTATCTTTACTTATGTGGTCGCTTTTATTTAATAACCAATCTTGATAATCATTATCACGGAAAGCATTACAAATAGATATAACTTCTTTGGTCTTATCTCAATAATTTGTAATTAATTTAGAAGTAACCCAGACCAAAAGTGTTTTAACCAAATCAACTTTTTGGAAGAAATCATGACACGAATTAAAATTTAAGTATCTAGTCATATGCATAGGCTTTTTATCGGCTTTTGTAGTTAATTGACCGTTATTACAAATTACTTCTTCTTCTTCTTCTTTCGGCTTCTCCCTACTCGGGGTCGCCACAGCGCGATAGTAATCTCCATTTCACTCGGTCTACTTCATCTCCTTCCCTAGCTCCAACCCTTTCCATGTCTTCTCTCACCAAATCCATCCACCTTCTCCTTGGCCTTCCTCTTTTCCTTCTGCCTGGCACTGCCATCTCCATCATCCTTTTCCCCACGTAGTCTTCTTCTCTCCTTTTTACATGTCCATACCAACGTAGCCTCACATTCCGAAGTTTTTCTCCCAGCTTTGCAATTTTTGCAGTCCCTCT
This sequence comes from Diplosoma virens, assembly GCA_963680785.1. Classification (NCBI taxonomy): domain Eukaryota; kingdom Metazoa; phylum Chordata; class Ascidiacea; order Aplousobranchia; family Didemnidae; genus Diplosoma; species Diplosoma virens. The sequence continues at coordinate 19,194,311 of OY796893.1, forward strand.
CACATATTCATTTCTTATCTTGTCCTTTCTTGTCACTCCCAGTGCCCATCTCACCATTTTCAACTCTGCAATTTCCATTTTTCCCATTTGCCGTTCAGTCACTGCCACCGTTTCCATTCCATAAAGCATGGTTGGTCTAACAACACTCTTGTATATTTTACCCTTAACCTTTGCTGATAGCTTCCTGTCGCACAGAACTCCAGATACCTTCCTCCAACTCATCCATCCTGCTTGGATCCTTCTCCTTACTTCTTCTTCACATCTTCCATCATTACTAACTGTTGACCCCAGGTATTTGAAGTTTTTGGCTTTCTTTACCTTTTCTTCTTGCAACTTCAACTCTTCTCCATCATCCACACCCCCAACCCTCATATATTCTGTCTTGCTCCGGCTCACTTTCAGGCCTCTTCTCTCCAGTGCATTTCTCCAAATCTCCAGGTCCTCCTCTAGCTCCCTATGATTTTGTCTACACAGAACTATGTCATCTGCAAACAGCATATCCCATGGTGCGTCCTTCCTGATGTTCTCCGTCAGCCTGTCCATAATGACGACAAAAAGAAATGGGCTGAGTGCTGAACCTTGGTGGAGTCCAACACCTACCTTAAATTCTTCAGTCAACCCTGCTGCACTTCTCACAGTTGTTGTCGCTCCGTCGTACATATCCTGGATAATCCTTATGTAGCACTCTGATGTTTCAGCTAACCGCAAGCATTCCCACATTTCTTCTCTGGGTACCCTGTCGTATGCTTTCTCCAGGTCAATAAAGGCTATTCATAAAGGCAATCGTTATTACAAATTACTAATACATCTAAAAACAGAATAGCATTTTCAACTTCCTGTTCAACTGTAAATTTGATACTATCCTCAATATTATTTATAAATTTATGAAAAGATGCCACCTTGGTTTTCTGTAGAACAACAGAAGTATTAACAAACAAGTTTTTTAAGATATAAATTGCATCTTTTGTTGCATTTGTTAGAGTTTAACTTGCCTCTGATTGTACCAAAAGAACTAATGAATTTTAAACAGTAGTATCCCTGGTAACAGTGTTAACATTAATTACTTGTTATTTTATTGATATTTTTTCATTAATAGCAAATTTTAGTTTTGCTCGATACAAAATTTTTGTAGTCCAAATTCCGACATCAACTCTGTTTTGTTATTGGTCGCACACAATTGCGTCTCGACCAATCAACGAATAACCTTGGTCACATTCAAACAGACACATGCTACCGTAATTGGTTCCATCGCTGCATGAGCTAGCACCATTTTGAGGAACAGGTTGTTGCTGGCAAGTTTCTTCTAAAAATTAAAAAAATACGCTTCGTTTTTTAAATTTCTTCCATTGTCACTAAAATATCTGATAAAAATTCAATTCTCTATTAACTTTTTTTACAGAAAATCGCAACGCTGTAAAACCACATAAACGGCTACAAGTTGACTTCTCTCGCCTTGACATTCCGCTGGTTCAGCACTCCAATTCCCAAATCCGGATCCATTAACATCCGTGCATCTCGATATGTCGTTTCCGGTTAAATAATATCTTAATGCACAAGAAAAATGGCATTTCGAATTTAAATAATTGCTGTCGTTACACAAGACGTTTCCATTGACTGGATTGCTGAGTGGAATGGAACACGTGATTTCTAAAAAAATTATTGTACTATTTTCAATTAAATTTTTCAGTGAAATAATTACAAGTTTTATAATTTATGTGTAGTTTAATCTACCAAAGCAATTATCAAGCCATCATTGATAATTGATTTGGTTGTTTGTTTTTTTATCCTAATGTAACTAAGATAAACTACAAATTTTTGCCTTAGAAATTTCAGTTTATTAATCAGAAAAGTAAACCTTTTTTCAAGAACATCAACTCACTTTTAAGGTAGGTATGGGACTTCTCCATTCTCCCTGTCCATCTTCATTGATAACGGAACAAGAACTGTTTTTTTCACCGACTAAACGAAACCCTTAATTACAAGAAAACAAACATTGGCTGCCGTAATTGTTTGATTCGTCGCAGGCATAACTTCCATTTTCATCAAATTGAAAAAGCAGACAAACAATTGCTGAAAAAATAATATAAGCACTGTCAGTGGCGTACGCAGAAATTTGTGAAGGGGGGGGTTTTGGAACCGAAAAAACGATTGCTCTAAGTGGTCCTGGTAATGGGCAAAAACTTCAAAAATTAGGCCTACATTCAAAAACAAAGTGTTATGCTTTTAAGAACACCTTGCAGCCAGTAGCATAAATTTCTTTTTACCAAACCGTAAAACTAACTATTGAAAAGGCATGTGCGAGTACGCAAATATAATTCAAATATGACAAGAAACTTTCCAAACTAAAAGCAACATAAGCAACTCGTATAAATGATGAGAACAAAAGGTGAAAAATCAAATGAACAAAAAAATAACCTTACTTAACAAATATTTAAAGTTTTTTCACAGGCTTATATTCAAACGCCTGTTTTTTTCACTTAATCTGTTAATTACGTCATCAGGGCAAGGCGTGTAGTTCCTATAAATGTTTAACAACGCAAGTCCATTCATTCGAGTGGTGCCAGTTGTGTTTCGTAAGTACGTTTTTAGTCTGCGCAATGTGGAAAACGATCGTTCACTAGTGCATGTTGTCACTGGAAGAGTTAACAAAATGGTCATTAATGTAAATATGTTTGGAAAAGCATCGGAACTGCATTCCTTGATGCTGCTCAACGCATCAGTTGGTCTTTCTGCTACGTTCAACCGAGAAAGTTTCCTGTACCATAATATCAGTTCAGGTACTAGTTCTTCCGAGGATTTCGTTAAATCATTTTCGTAAAATCTTCCCAAAACTTGAATACTTTTAATTTGTTGAGGAGTTGGTCCAATGGTTGGATCAGCAGGAATTAAACACTAAAATCCACCAATAATCGATTTGTGGGCAGTAAATCGTGCTTCGAGAGTCACAATAAAGTTATCAAGAAATGGAATAAAAATTCCTACTCTAAAATATTCTTCATCTGTTTTAGCAGCAATGTTGCATCGATTGGTCTGTCTTGAAGTAAGGCGTGGTGTTTTTAAAATAAAATTTTGGGTTTTGGCCGTTTCTTGCGCAGAAATATAGAGCTGGTGAAATTCATCTTCGGCTTTTTCCCTAAGACACTTCAATTTATTTGCAATATCATGTGCAATGTTGACGGCCTCAAGAAGGTTTATCGACTTTTTTTGCATAACTTTGCACAAAATAACACTGTATCCAAAAATCTATTTTAAAACTAAGAGAGCAATGCAAAATTCACTTTGCCTAATTGTCGATAGCAACTGTAGAGCTCGTGATGAAGTTTCTCTGTCTGGCCATGTTGAAATTTCTGTCAGAGCTTCTACAACAGCAAATTGTAAATTTGAAAAGACACTGACACTCTCGTGTCGATCGACCCATCTGGTAGCACAAATTTGAACAAGTTTTTGAGCTTTTGTTGTTGACGAAATCGTGTTGATAGATTTGCGTAAAATGTTTTGACGTTTTGGAGCATTGAAAAATTTGTAAACTGAAGCTATTGTTCCCATGCAGTTACGAACCGGCGAGAGATCGCATGAATTAGAGACAGCCAAATTAAGACTATGATCTGCACAGTGAACGTAAAGAGCTGTAGGAATAATTTCCCTGATATAGGCTTGGGCACCATTCAATCTTTCACTCATAGCTGTGGCCCCATCGTATCCTTGACCGCGCATTTTTGAAACATCAATACCAATGTCCGATAAATTGTTCAAAATTGTTGAAGCCAAATCTTGCCTGATAGATCTGTTATGGGTACAAACTGGAGAAAAGATTCTTCAATAGCAAAGTCATCACTTACGTACCGAGCACAAAGAGTCAATTGTTCCTGACATGATATATCGGTTGTTTCGTCAGCCAATACAGAAAAAAATCTGGACCTGTTAATGGAATCTACCAATCGCTTAAGTATCAAGTCATTGCAAATACTTATAATTTCGTTTTGCATTCTTGGGCTGATATACTGAGAGTTGCGTCCGGCAGAAAGAAAATCATTCTTGAAAACTTGATCATGTTTCATTCTGTATCGAAGTAAAGCACGCAAATTTCCGTCATTATTATTATCTTCTAGATTTTTTTCTGATTCGAAAGTGAGTGGACCACTATCCCGATGTCCTCTTAAAGGAATACCCTGTCGACCACAGAGTATAATTGTTTCTATAATTGGTGTGATTTTTCTTCGGTTTTCTAAAATTGTTTGCTTCTGTTGCTGATTAAGTTGAATTTCGATGCTATCTTGTTTTCCTGATAAGATTGACATAACGGTCTCTGCTGCCACCACACTGTCGCGGTGATATTTTGTGCTCTCGTGGTCTGCAAAGCGTTCAAGCGCATTTTTCCACTTTTGAAACTTTACCGCACACAAAGTTCCTAGAGGTTGGTTTCCAACTCCACTGCCTGCTTTACTTCCAAATAAAACGCAGTATTTGCAAAAGGCTCCATTTTCTAAATATGAGTACGCTAACCACTTGAAGCGAATAAACCAGCGATGCTGAAACCGTAAATTTCGGTGATTGGTTGCGGTAATTGGAAAATTAAAAAACTGATCTGGAATCCATATGTTTTTTAGCATTCGAAGTCTTTCTGCTTGAGTATAAGTTTTTCCTATACAAAGTGAAATGTCATTTGACGGTTGTAAAACTAAATCTTTTGTTGCTTTGTCTGCGTCTGGAGTCTCACCTGGTTCTTCTATTACATTCTGCGGATTATTTTTGCTACATGCCAAATCATCAACGGGAATACTTTTTTTAACATTTTTGCAGTCGTTATTACGAATTTTTTTAAAGTTAAAGTCTAACAAAGTTTTTCTCCTTTTTTGTTGAGGAAACATGACTAAATGATTAAATAAATTCTTTTAAGATTAAAAAATTATGCAACCTGAAATCTCTTTTAAATTAATTCTTGTTAGAGTAATCGTATATTATCAATACGAATGGCAGGATAAAAAAATTTGTACCAGTGCAAAAAATATTAACTGATAATTTTGAAAGCAATAATGTTAATTGTTAACTATCAAAGAAATAGAGCAATAACAATAACGTCATGCGTCATCCTTTGCAAAACGCCATAAGCGTAAAATTTTTGATTATTTTCCATTTATTTTTAAATACCATTTTCAGCATTTAATAACAAAGTTAGAATTTAGGAAATCAAATAATTACAAACTTAATTTTGGAAAAGACGTAATTAAAAAAATTTTATGACAAATTTTTACCATTTCAAATTACTTGATTTTAACAAGTTTAACATTTTCGGCTCATTCTTGTAAAACTGCCTAAAATTTTCGATTAGTTTTACATTTTAAAACAGACAATACTAAAAAAATAAAAATGCTTTAAATATCAAAAGTTTTCTCGAGTTAAGCTCGCTGTTACAATTTAATTAATTCAGCTCAGAACGAACTCAATTTTAATAATGATTACGATCACAAGGCAGATACCAGGTAGGCTACTACCAAAGTATAAAGATAGCTCATATTTTGCTACATATTCATTTCTATTTGAATAAGATACCCGTGACGATCATACTTTCGCGAAACATACTCTTACAGTTGGGATTTTAATAAATTAGATGATAATTAATTGCATGATAGTTTGATTTAGAAATATTAAACTCTAACTGCTTTATCGAACAAACTGTATTGCAACTGCTATAAACGCTATCTAGCTGCACATTAAAATAATTTTAGTAAAAACGAAGAACCATTTTTATAAAATTTTCTTATTTAGTTATGGTGTACAATTATTACTTTATAAAGTTTTATGAGCCTTCGTCTCATAGAAAAAAACTTTTTACAATGGTGACTTGATCAGTTAAACTATTTTATATTATATTTTACAATTCATATTTAAATTTTTTTTGTCACGTTTATCAGAGTTCAATCAATCAATCTTTCAAATCCTCCTTAGGTGCTTTAAACTTGTTTTATTTTTCATATCAATGTACAGCTGAGTAAGTAGGCTTGTATCTCATGGGAAAGCATTGTAATAAAACGATAGACATCAAAAGCAAAGCATAAAATGCTTAACTTTCAATATTTTACAATTTTGAAGGTTTTCTTCACAAGTGGCAGCTGTACATTAGCTAACTTGACGCAATTTAGGCGATAACAAAAATTGATGCGCAAGCAGTAATTTAGTTTAAAAAGTGCAGTAAACAATAGAAACTAAAATCATATTATGGAAGCCTACTTATTACCATGTATATATGCCTGAACGTCATTTTTCAAGGGGGGGGGTTTTGACCCCTGAAACCCCCCCTTGCGTACGCCTATGAGCACTGTGAAGTTTTAAGCCGCATCGAAACGAAATTTTAGAATATTCGATTTGCGTAACGCATAATGTTCCAACGCAATTGTACGACATAGTTTGTGTTTCATTTTCAGATTACAGTATATAACTTTACCAAATCTATTCCTTAATCACTTTGCCAATTCTAATGTTTTGACTGCTACACATTGTAAATGCAGTTGTTCTACCCAACACAAATCATGAGATAAACTTTTACTTTAGTGAATACAAGCACTTTTTTGATAATTCTGAAACAGCGTTTCTCAATCTTTTGTTGGTTTGGGTTTGTGACCCTTATAAAGATTTTCTTTTTGTTTGGACCCCCTTTTTTCTCTATTTAGTATAAATGTAAATTTAAACTATATTTTAAAAGTTTCTTATAAAAAGACTCTTTGAAATGACCTCGGTTGCAAATCCCTGGTTGAGCAATGCTGGTCTGAATTTTGTAATCAATATGTTTAGAGTAACTGCGCACCTGTGCATATAGGCAGGTTACCGCTCCATTGCCCCAAAGGTAAAATCCCATTTCCGGAGCACACTTGTGTTTGGGGAGACCCTGTCTGGCGGTAGCCTTTGTCACAGATCAGTGACACAACACTCCCCAGTCTCAAACCGCTTTCCGAATAGTTGTAAATTCCATTAGAAGGTGGTGGCAGCAAAGGGCAGAATATCACTAAAATTGTTGAGGACAAATAAAGCAGAAAATGTTTTTTGAAACGATGCAATATCAAAAATGTTTTAATACAAACAGTAAATTTGGCATACAGTATAAACTTCAACGTTTAGATTACGCCAACACAGGAAAAAAAACAAAAGCCAGGGATGTTTTTGAAAACTTTCAAAAATTTATAGTTATTGCTTTTTATAATGTCAGTTAAATTTTTTTTTGTGTAAATCGAGCTTTATTGAAAGTGCAAGTTTTTTGAAGTGCTAAGTAACTCAAATCAATTAAAGCATCAAGTTTTAGAAACAGAAAAAAAAGACAATGACCATCCAACAAAAGTTAATACTGTATATCATTAAAAAATCTGGACAAAAAGAAAAAACAAAACAAAATAAATAACCTACAGTTGCAAGTTGGCATGCTCCCTTCCCATACTTCAACGGCACTGTTGTTTTGGCCCTTGAAAACAACTATTTCGCAAAAAATTGGATAATATCCTTGCTGACAAACTATGAACAGCTGCATGCCGACACCTCGTGAGATGCTGGAAACCACAAAATCACCAAACGGTGGCGGAGTTGTATCACGGCATTAAATCACTAAAAATTAGATTGTAAAAGCAAGTCACCATAACTTAATGCACACAGCTATCAATTCATAATTGAAAAACCACGCGTTCGCTGTTTGTGAAAAGCATATTCTTTCTTGCAAATACTGTACAGTAAAAAATTTTGGATCAAGTTTACAAAATTCCCCATGTGGGAAATTTATCGACTTTTTTTACTATTATTAATTTAGTTTGCTTGTGCAGAAATACTTTGACCAAACGAATAGCCATGTCTCATTTTTACACGATGTGCTGAAACCAGTGCTCAACGAATACGTGGAGAGTCTCGTTGAGTTTCTTCGACAAAAAGGAATGTTGAAGCAAACGGTTATGTGTCCTAAACGTTGAGTTGATATGGTCTGTAAGCAGTATACTCGAAACAAGGATGGTATGGCATTTAGATGCTATAACAAAGAGTGTAATGGTTATACCAAATAACATTCCATACGTGCCGAGTCATTCTATTCTGAGTTTAATGTACCACTGAGCAGTATTCTAAAAGCATGCTATAAATAGTTTTCTTGCCATACACAAATGCAGATCGTATCCGAGGTACGGCTAAACAGGAAGATCATTATGAAAATAATTGATCAATTGCGTAAATTGTGTGCAAATTTTGTAGCACAGAATCTTGTTATACTTGGTGGAAATAGCATAGTCGTGCAAATTGACAAAAGTCTGTATAGACATAAGCAGAAATACCATGTAGGTAGACAACCAGAGCGTGAGATCTAGGTATTTGGACCAGCTGATGTCTCTTTTACTCCAACTAAGATCTTATTGCACATTGTGGAAGATCATAAAGCTTCTACACTACTTCCAATTATTGAGTAAGTGTGCATCCCTGGCTCCATTACCCACAGTGATCAATGGAGGGCTTACAGAAGTATAAATTTTATGGAATAAAAAGGGCTTGAAAATACAATTGGGAAAAAAAGGAACATGATCCAAAATTTTTGATTAACTTTTACCAAAACACTTGAACTGTTAATATTTGTTTGTTTAAAAGTAATCATCTACTTTATTTATGGTAACTATTTTTTTTGAACGCAGCAGTTGTTGATAACAAACATTTACTCGGCATCAATTTTAAAGAATAATTTTTGTACTTTTTCAAAAATTTAAAAGCCTCAATTTCGCAAGTTTTAAAATTTAATTGTTTAGTTTATTTTAGAAGGAGGGTCAACTCGATCATCCACCTGAGACTAATTACACCAAAGGTAAAACTTTTGTTTCTTTCGAATTATTTTCAATGAACTATCGGTTATTCATTTGGAACTATAAAGTGTTCAAAAAGGTTCCTGAGAATAATTATTTTTGTCAGTAGGCTTACTTATACACTCTGGTTTTTCTTCGATCCATTCTCCTATTCCATCTGCATCAGAATCCTGATAGGATACTTCATTAGATCCGTTTAAATAATATCCTTGATTGCAGATGTAAGTAGCCTTGGACTCCAAACTAGGTACCAGGGGAAGTCTGACTATTCCGTTTATGGGATTCCTCAGAGAAATGGGACAGAGAATTCCTAATAAGTTGTATCTTTGTTAAAGTAAAGAAAAATTATTGAATCAGAAACTATTGATAAAGCGCTTTGTTTTGGTTCGTGACGGACAAAAAACTTTTATTCTATGTCAAAAAACTTCGAATTTCTAGCGTCGTCAAAACACAACATTACATTCACAAGAGGGCAATGATGCATTCCACATTCCCACGCCATCACTATTTGATTTGGATTAAAGCATTCGATTACATCATTTCCCCTTAAAACAAAGCCTTTGTTGCACACGACTGCACAATCGACTCCATTGTAGAAGATTCCAGCGACACAAAGTGAGCGTTGGAGGGTGGAAACAAGATGGGGAATCCAATAACTACAAAAAATAGGAAAAATAAAAGATACACGAGTCGTGGTGAGCAAATGAAGAGCACCATCTGCAGCATTGTGCATCACACACCCCGAACTCAAGCTCACTGCCAGACCATGATTTTGCAACTAGAGGCATTCTACCGGTACTTGTTTGCCCGGGCAATGCATTGCCACTCCTTTCGGTTAAGCAATGCACTGATAGGAGCCATAAACCTTTAAAACGATTGATATTATTCGAAGACATAATAGTAGGATGAATTTGTTTACAAAATTTACATTATTTTTATTTTTAATAACTAAATAATATAAATACATAAAGACACTGTTGGAAAATCAGTTCTTCTAAAGTGCTCGATAACAAAGTTAGAGCTTGAATTAAAATTAACAATGGCGAAATCACGGAAATCAAAACAAAGCTAAAACCCAACAGACTGTTTCACCCATAAAAGGGATCATCAGGAGTATCTAAAAAGTAAAATAAAATAAAATAAAGTTAAGATAAAACTGCCAGAAAGAATTGAAAACAATTGAAAAAACTGATAAAAACTTAAAAAACAATTGAGAAAACAGAAAAAACTTTAAAAACTTAAAAACTTTAAACGCTTATTAGGGTCGGAACATCCCATCACGAACTCTGCTAAACTAAACTGATTAAAATCGGCGAGAAAACACGAGAAGAAGAAAAGCGCGCGAAAGAATTACAAATACAAATATTATTTCAAAATTTTTTAAATTTTAAAAAGGGGTTCAAGTATCGGCTAAGGTAGAACGTTGTGCACGGCGAAAAAAGAAAATGAAAAAAAATCACAGTTTAAGTTTGGCGTTGATCAATTTATATTTATTTTTATGCCGACACTTATTGACCAATTCGGTTCGTTTGTTCAACAGAGCGTCATCATTAGCAGTTAAGATTGCATGTTTTTCTGCCAGACAAAGTTTGCATACTTTGCCCCGTGTTGATAAGGTGTTGCGTGGCAAACTATTTTCCAAGATATAACAGGATTTATACCAGAATCTTTGCAGGACCAAATGAATTTGGAAAGTTCGGTTGCATTTCTTTTGGAATCCGAATTGAAGGAATGGTTGTGGTTGTAGAATCTTGCTTTAAATTCAGTTTCGCACAGTCCAATATAGTTCTTAGATTGATCTTTGGTTTGCACAGTTGCTTGATAAATGATAGCTTTGTCTCGGCAGTTGCCATTCAATGGGCATGACGGCTTATATCTGCAATTACAGGGTTTAAATTCTGATTTGCCATTGTGGGACTTAAGAAGCCTCTTGTTGTGAGCTGCGAGTATGTTTGCCATATTGGGGGTACAGCTACAGCTGAGTTTGACAACATTTTTGTTGCAGATTTTATGCAATCTGTTTGATGGAGGAAAGTGTTTCCGCAGAAGGTGGAGGAAGGCTTTCCCGATTTTGATGGAAACCCGGTTGTTATGGGGGATTGAACCATATAACTTTTCTTCTTCTCTGTCGAAGTTTTTTTCTTCCTGCTGCACGTTCAAAAGGGAGCGGCTGAATCTTGTGTCCGCTTTGCTTGAGCGCCTCTTCTTACACGGGTAACGAACGGTTGAAGGCGTCGAAGTCGCATGAAATATCAGAAATGCGTTTGACGATTATACAAGGCAGCTTCTTAGTAATCAATGGTGGGTGATTGAACTGCATATTGATGTAAAAGGATTGGTCGTTAGGTTTTGGATACGGCCAGTATCTGCCTGTGCTAAGGTTCAGGGTAACATCGAGGAAGTCTGTTTGTATGAGGTTGGTATCAACAGTGACTTTAAGCTGATGGTATTGAAAAAATTGCGTCACTTCTTCTTCACTCTTTCGGCGTCTGGGCCGAAAGCGTTACGAAAAATGGCAAGGCCATCGTCTCGATACAGGCCAACAGCCTCTTTCAAAAATCTTAGCAAGGTGATGTAAAAGATACAAGCCGACCAGCTCGCATACCTCTGCACCGTCAGACAATCCCATTGTAACCATCAAACTTGGCTCCCGACTTTTTCACCGTCAAACTCAGCTACAGCTGTACCCCCAATATGGCAAACATACTCGCAGCTCACAACAAGAGGCTTCTTAAGTCCCACAATGGCAAATCAGAATTTAAACCCTGTAATTGCAGAT